>CM070665.1:6866638-7085834 GCA_036346575.1 Dendrocalamus sinicus | reverse complement strand
GGCTCCGCCGCCACCCATTCGAAGGTAGGGGATGGAGCGCGCGCGCCCTACTTTCAACTAGGTGCCAGCTCCGCTGCCACCCGTTCGAAGGACGGAGGCGGAGCGCGCCGCGCCTACTCGACTGGGCGCCAGCTCCGGCGCCACCCGTTCGAAGGTAGGGGATGGCGCGACGCGCCCTCGCCGACCAGGCGCGGCTCCTGCCACCCTTCGAAGGGTAGGGGCGGGCGCGCGCGCGCTCTCGGCGAGTTTACGCCGACCGGCGCCGGCTCCGCTGCCACCCATTCGAAGGTAGGGGACGAAGCGCGCGTCTTCGCCGGCAGTTTACTCCGACTAGGCGCGCCATTCGAAGGTAGGGGACGGGCGCGCGCGCGCCTCGCCCGACTAGGCGCCAGCTCGCGTGCCACCCATTCGAAGGTAGGGGCGGAGCGCGCGCCACTTACCACGGCGCGGCTCGCTACCACCCATTCGAAGGTTAGGGGCGGAGAGCGCGCGTGCCTACTTCAGCTGGCGCCAACTCTGCTGCCACCGTTCGAAGGTAGGGGCGGAGGCGCGTGCGGGCCTGCCCGGCTAGGCGCCGCGCGCGCCACCGTTCGAAGGGTAGGGGCGGCGCGCGCGCCGCCGACTAGCGCCCGCTCGCGCCACCCGTTCGAAGGGTAGGGGCGGAGCGCGCGCGCGCCATGCACCGACAGGCGCCAGCTCGCGCCACCCGTTCGAAGGTAGGAAGCGGAGTGCGCGTGCCTACGCGACTAGCGCCGGCTCGCTGCCACCCATTCGAAGGGTAGGGGCGGAGTGCGCGCGCATCTACTCGGCGAGTTTACCCGACCGGCGCCGGCTCGCTGCCACCCATTCGAAGGTAGGGGCGGAGCGCGTGCGTCGCTACTTCGACGAAGTTTACTCGACTAGGCGCGCCATTGAAGGTAGGGGCGGGCGCGTCGCCTACGCGACTAGGCGCCAGCTCCGCTTCCACCCGTTCGAAGGGTAGGGGCGGAGCGCGCGAGCCTCTGCGACTAGGCACCAGCTCGCGCCACCCGTTCAAAGGTAGGGGCGGAGCGCGCGTCCACTCAAGCGAAGTTTATTCGACCGAGCGCCAGCTCGCGCCACCGCTCGAAGGAAGGGGGGCCAGCGCTGCGCCGCTGCCGCCCGGCTAGGCACCGGCTCGGGCGGGCGCTGCGCATCTACCTGGCTGCCAATACAAGCATCGGCTTCGCTACCCCCGCACACAAAGGCTCCGCATGTTCGGAGAAGTTCATAGACCGCAGAGACGGAGGGCCAAAGAACTTCGGCAACATGGCTTGCCCTGTGAAGCCCTTCACCATGAGAGGCTCTGTTGTAGGGGTGGCCCCACCTAAACCCAAAGGCTGTTAGAAGGTTATAGGGCCCAAATGGGACATATGTAATGGCTTAAATACCCACTGGCAGGGAGACACCGTGTAAGGGCACAATTGTAAAAGCATAGCCCATATGAATATATATACAAGGGAAGGCTAGGAGAGAGGGATCACTCTCTCCCAACTCTCCACTACCACATCTCTCTCTGTTTGATGCCTAACCTAGCAGTCCCAATGCCAAGCCCCTTTCACATCTAAAAGGATCCTTGAGGCCATCATAGCTCTCAATTTCACCTGTTTGAACTGTCACGCTAATGTCGTTGTTGGCTGAAGCTTCCTCACTGTTCTTTGTCATCACATCGCCTCTCTGAACCATTGCAAGCACCACCATACCGCCCATAGCTTTGCCACAACCTATGGCTCCATTTTGGAGCATGCACATGCTACTCCGTCCTCCTCGTTGTTGGTGAGCACGACAAGTAGCCAACTATGGATGCCTCTACCGTTGCTCTATGCTTACGGCTAGTAGGTGGGCCCACTTGTCAATCAATTTAGAGCATCATTGGGATTTACTTGGCTAAATCTAATCATGATTTTTTTTCTAAGCAGTCAATGACATGTTGGTCCCGCATGTTACTTTTTATAATTAAAACCAATTTATTAAAATGTGTCAATGACATGTAGGCCTGACCCATTTAAGTAGTTTGAAAAATCTAAAATTGTGAGGACACCTTTCATTAATTTGGAATACACTTTCTAGCAGTTAACAGATTTCATGAAAAATACACCTTCGATGTCACCTGGATGGCACAATACTTTTCCTTTTCCTGATTTATTTCCCGACAAAACTTTTATTAGCTTGTTCTCCCTTATACAAACTCCAATTTGAGTGATTCTTGTCTCTAACTTTTTCTAAAATCATGAACATTCATAATCATGAATTTGATCTCTGTTGAATTTATTTTGTGTTTATTTATGTATCATGGCTTTTTCTATTAGATACCAATGTGCCAGAAATGCTTTGAGGTTGATCCGGAGAAAGAACCATTGTTCAATGAGCAAAGCAAGCACCCTCGTTTGACCATGTTGATCCCATATCTTCCCTATTATGTATGTTGTGTTCAAGATTATTATGCATGCACATAAGTACAGTAAATTACTATGCTGGAAAGAATGGTAGTTATGCCTAATTGTTTGATAAGTTGATATCCCCACTGTTATCACCATAGTATTACTATCCACTGCTTGTATAATTAATGGTGGAATTATATATCAAGCAAATTAGTAGATGCTTAGCCCTGCATAATGGTACTAGTTGTGTTAGGATGGAAAGTTATCCAAATGTTCAAAAATGGGAAACACCTACAAATTGGTCTAGAGATGGTACCTCTATTATTTTGGTTATCAAATAAAATTGAAAATATGTTTTCAACTTGGGCGAGTAGTTGTAGAGACCATGCGGTTGCATGAGACTATGGTTAATAGCTATATCATCCGGGTCATTAAGGACCGAGTGTATGGTATAGTTAGATCCAAGATGTCAATGCAAACCATATGTGCCTTTTATGGGAAGGTTATAGCATAATAAATTTCCATGTTCTAGCAATTAATCGCAGGTGGTAGTTGATTTGTTGATCGTGGCTAGTGTGGGCATGGTACAATATCTCCATATTCGTAGGGCTTAGCGAGGACAGCTAAACTTACCAACACAAAGTATGAGTTCTTAGGATCTTGGATAGCTCTCCATATCTTAAGAATGAATCATAGCGCGGTTTGTTGTTAGAACCGATAATATAAAGCTTTATCATGAACTCTCAAATCGGGTACCGATGGTATTTCATGACATGTTTTGACATGGTGGGATGTTTATGTCATGTGGGTAAAGTTTTACGACCTCTGCAGAGTGTAAGTCTTTTTGAATAGCCATGTCCCCGATCATGGATGAATTGATAAATACTCTGCCCTAGTATTTTATGTTTTGCAAAGTGGTTTAGGGAATGCATGAATAGGGATTCCTTGCATAGCTTGTATGGTGGAAGGGTTTCGCCGTTGTTTTAAATTATATAGCAGTAAACTACTTGTATAGATATGTTATTTATGCTCTAGTATTATTTGCTTATCAAATTCAAACACTCTTACAACTTCTGATTGCAATGTATTACTCATTTATGGCAAATGAAAGCTTGCTTTGTGCAAAAAATAGTAAAACTTGGTAGGATAGCCATCTCTCTTGACATAGCCTTGTATATTATATAATCTTTGCTATATAAAGTCTTGTGGAGTAAAATTTACACTCATAATTACTTGTTGAACACTATCAGAGCAAGAAGAAGGTCATCATCGACTGACTACTTTTACATTGCGAGCTTTGGTGATTATGGTGTCAATCTTTAAGGTTTAATCCTAGACAGTTGCATATGGTTGGGCTGAGACATACTTGCTAGAATAACCTTTTTATCATTTGTTCCACTGTAAACTCTATTTTATGTGAACTATTTGGCCGATCAACCCTTTTGTTGTAACACTAGTGATACAACCAACTAGTAAACTAGTTGATGCGTAGAGGTGGCCATATCTTCATAGTATGAATAGTGGTGTTTCTTCCCTTTTCCTTTATGGCTAGGGCTTCAATTTCCTTCTTCCTCTGACGGCCAACAAGGCAATTAGGGTTTTGGCTAGAAATTATGTAAGCCAGAACAACACCCTCTTCTTCTCCTTGTGCCAAGTTGTAGTTGGATGGTAGGGTTGTGATGCAATAATCAGCTACAATGGCTAGTATAAACAATCAACCAAGGCCTCTCCAAACCTTGGCAACAATAGGCCATGAATTGAGAGTGGTGAATCATGTAGATTCTATGGGCAATCTCAAGAACAAGGTGTTCTTGCCTTGCACCAACTTCAGCAAACCCTAATTAGAAAAACTTCAACAAGCAAGCACACAATGGCACCACAAACTATCCATGGCATTTCTATATTTTTGAACTCAAGCAATCTCATCTAAGATACAATGGGGTATCCTTTGGTCTCTTATATTGGTGCTCATGCATGGAAATTCAATTCACACACGGTCAATGATAGAAAACAACATAGAATCACAAACTCACACCATGGGCTAAGCCGGCTCAAACTCCTACTCGTGCTAATGTTGGCACGCATTACGACTCAGACTGTTTATAGAAATCAACTCCTCTTCCTTCTAAAACCAAGCTCCTCACATAAACAGATACTGATTTTGGAAAGGAACTCCCAAAAACGATTACAAACTCGGAGACCAACTGACTCAAACACACGCACGCAACAACTCGGACTCACAAGATAAAAATTTGTTTTGAAAGATTGATCCAAATTGAGATCTCCTAATCCGCAAACAATAGAATTTCTGATCTTGACCTTCATGTGGTGCACGATTTCCTTCCCTTATGCACGCTCCTCTCATGGCTCGACTTTCCTTCTCCTTGGCACACATCTTCCTAGCTCAAGATCTTCTCCTTGACATTGGCTCAATTTCTGGCTCCACACGGCAAGGACTTGGAGTCCCACTCGGATTCTTCACAAGGAGATCACACAGACTCAAATTGATTAGTTGTCCGTTCTCCTTTCTTTTTTTCTTTCCAAGCCAACTCTCCTTTCCTTTCTCTTATTTTTGGCTTGGATGCCCATCTCTTCCTGGTTTGGCATAGCTTCCATTCAGCCCATGCACACAAAGCCTACACGCCTCATGTTATCATGCTCCCACACACCCTTTCACGCACTCATGTTGCTGCGTGCTCATGTGATCCATGCGACTATATGTCGGACCCAAAATTTGCATTATGAACCCTATGTGTTTATCATGCTAGTCCCATGATCGGTGACTAGTACACATATTCAACAACATTCATATCATATCTATACACAATAAATTTAAAACAAGGTAGAGTATATAGGTAGCAAACAAATATAAGCCTACGCACCAGACTTTATAATACTTGAGCCAACTGTCCAAATAAAACATACAATAAAATAAGTTTAGCAGAAGCGAAAGATAAAAGAGGCACTAAAATCTAGCAAGTATGCCTCATCCCAACCACAAGAAACTGACTAGGGTAGAACCCTAGAGTTCGGTGTCCTCATCACTAGAACCTGCTGCGTAATCATACCTACAAGATGGATCTTCTTCTGCATCCACTGAATATATTCAACAAGCAATGGCAACTATGAAAATCGTATTGTGCAAGACTTTTAAGGAAAGTTATATAGTATGCAGCTAAGTCAAAGGTAGCTGTTTAGTCTAGTTTAATTTGTGAAACATGCTTTCAATTGAAATAATGAGTAATAGATTACAAACAAAAGTTGTAAAAACATTTAAATTTGATAAGTAAATAATGTAAAAGCATTTAAATTTGATAAGTAAATAATGGTAAAGTGATATTAGCATAATTTAGAACAAGAGGCTTGCTTCCCACAATTCGTAATAGCATCATTAACCTTGCGAACTAAGCTATGCATGGATATCCCACCCATATATTCCTAAACCATTTTATAAAACTCAACACTGCTATGGTGGAGGATTCACCAAGTCGTCCATGACTGTGGATGATAGCACTAGCGGTCCCGATCTTTCGATGAAAGTGGTAGATTCGATTGGGGAAGGAGATGACGTTGACGACCCAACTACAACCATCCAAGGACGTTGCGCCTTAGCGATCGATAACCAACTGTAGAGGTTGTTCGTGACCTTGTCGGCGTACAATCAACCTAACCACGAGGGTACTTGTTCCTGCAAGCAATCGAAGAACAAGCAAGAACATGATGAACAACAACTCAATTGCGAATAAAAGATGTAGGTTTCAATCGAAAAACAGAATCACGATGGGGTTCGAAGACAAGTATTCGGACGGTCTAGCCGACAGCGAATACAAGGCTAAGTAGCAAAAGCTAACTTAGTCTATCAAAACCCGAACCTAGAAGAGAGTGCGGCTGCCTATTTAAGAGACACGAGAGGTGGAGGGTCGGCCAAAACACATGGAAGCCGAACAGGACTCGATTACAAGGCCTAAGGCCCACTTTGACTCGGACTGAAAAAGTGATGTGACTTGTTTTGCAGTTTCTGACCAGAACGGATGGAATTTGGAGGTGAGACTGAATCCATCTGAAAGTAGACTTCAAGAGCTTTCTAACGAGTACTCACGGGTCCCAAGAAACCTTCTGGATCAAAAGTTATGGCCATTTGAAGTAGACGCTGTTAGGAAGGCCGAATCCGAGTCAAACTCACGAACAGGACTTGGTTTGCGCTTGACGGTTCCACTTCTATACTTGAGCTCACGTGGTTCTTCCCCATGGTTCCTAAGGACGATTAAATTATCACAAAAATTAAGTTGTATTCTATCCTTTGAAACATTTGTGTGCAAACTTAGGAATGCATTCACCTGATGGTTAAGTTGACGTGCTCGCGCTCGAGTCATTGGTCCTTGTATCATAGTTTCGGTTTGTTGAGCTTGTTTTGGAGTTGGCATGGTTGTATCCATGGAAAGGATGTCCTCATCAGTGGATACGGCTATTCGAATAGTTTTACACTCTGTAAAGGTTAAACATACACATTTTACCTACACAACATAAACATCCCACCATGTTATACATGTTACACGGTACCATCGGTTCCCAATTTGAGAGTCCATGACGAAGCTTTTACATTACCGGTACTAATAACCATCACGCTATGATAACTTCTCAAGATGGGGAGTACCCTCCAGTGTCCCAAGACTCAAAGTGTGGTAAACCTTCCTTGCTGGTTAGGTTCCTCAGAACATAGAGTCTGCACCATGCCCACACTAGCCCAAAATCACCTACAATCTACCATCTAAGGTAAAGTTGCTAGCATAAAGGCACGTGGTGGTCATACATTATTTCTTAGGTCTAACTACACCATAGTCTCGGTCCTTAGTGAGACAGGCGAAATCCACAAACAAATGTCTCGTGCTCATTGCACCGGTCTCCACAACCACTCGCCCAAGTCCAAAACATGTTTTTCATTTTATTTTCTAACCAAAATAACAAACATAATCCCTCTAAACTAGTTCTTAAGTATCTCCCATTTTGAACACTTTGACCCGTTTCCAACCTTACAACATTTGGTACCGTTATGAGCATGACTAAGCATCATCTACATCATTTCAATTTCTAAGTTCCACATTTCAACCACTGTGGGTATAAGTGCTAAGGCAACAACAACAACAACAAGGTTAACAACTAGTCAAGGCGGGATCGATGTAATAAGTGGGTATAACTACTGTCCTTATCAAGATAGCGGTTTTTACTAAAATTACGCGCATGCATATTATTTTTGCACACAACATACATAACATTGAAATATGGCATCAACATAGTCAAAGGGGGTGCTTACCTTACTTCTTGAACTCTTTGTCTTGCTTTGGCTCGTTGACGAAGTTTTTTAGAACGTTGATATATAATCAGCAAATACCACATATTGCAAATAAGAGACAAAAAATTAAAATAGTGAGACAATTCAATTATTTTTACATAATATAAAAGAGCATGATTTTATAAATTTTTAGAGATAAAAATCACTTAATTGGAGTTCAGATGCAAAAGTTACATGCATTTGAATTTGGGTCAAATTGAAAAATGCTAAAAAGAAAAAAGAAGTATTGTGCTCGGATATTAATTTTTCTTTCTAAAGGAAATTCTGGGTTTATTGCGTCATTAGGTTGATAGGTGGGACCCACTTATCAGTGTTTTATCAATTTCTAAAATGATTGTCAGGTGGGGTCCACATGTTGGTGACTCATTGTTTAAAAACCAGTTTAATTTATAATTTTGACTCATTAACCCATTTGGGCCCACATCATAGACTCATTAGATTTAACCGTGTTCAACTAGTGTTAATCTAATCTCCCATGGGGTCCATTAGTCGGTGAGACGATGGTGGTGTGTTCTTTGTTGAGTCTCTCGTGAGCTCGCCAGGTGGCAAAGGGTAGGCGAGAGAGGTGGCGACAAAGTCGAGAAATAGATAGAGGGGCTCACAAGGGGTTCACTAGTGAGTTTGGTGGCTAGAGGGGTGGTTGGCGGATTGCTCTCAGTGGCGAGGGGTGGAAGTGAAGTCTAGTTAACTGTGTTACAGGCGAATGGAGTGATAGCGGGGCAAGAGAGCACAAATATGGCTTTGTAGGCTATGTACGATGCTAAGGGTGGTGGCTCGGGGACCAAAGGTCACCAGAGGTAGGCTAGTGGCAAAGCTTTGTGGTGGTGCAAAATGGAGCAACAACGACGATAGTAAAACCTACTACTCGAGGCTAAATTAACTAGCTCATAAGCATCAACAGCTCACCAGGAAGGCGTTGTAAGGATGGCAACGATGAAAGAGGTTTGAGGTGACAGCGTGCATGTTAACAACTCCCTAAAGCGATGTTGCGCTGAAACCAAGGGAGGAATGAGTTCGGGAGGAGGGGATGCTAAAAATAGCCATGGTGTGGGCTAGGCTTACGGAGGGAATTGCTTGGGTGACTATGGTGGTGGAGTGGAGAAGATGGCGAGTCTCGGCGTTGTACTACGAGGAGCGATGGGGGTATGTGGTTGATTGTACACGTGTTGATTGTTGGGCACGGGGTATGTGGTTGAGCCTAAGTCAATTAAGAACCGGTCGGTGAGCTACTACTGCAAAGCCCTATCGTACTACCATAAGGCTAGTATGGGATAGTCCTAGCTGAAATTTGCGAGTCCCAGCTGAGTCATGTTGTAGGTTGAAAGTGGCGTCGTGTGCCAAGTGAAGTCCCACTCGGCTCAAGAGAGGTCCCGATCTGTGGATTTCTTCTTGGGGTGCAAACTTAGAGTTGGCTTGGTCAAGTTGAAGGATTTGCATTGTAAAGGTCTTGTCATGATCTCCTCACCACACCAAAGTAAGTGTGTAATCCGGTGGCAATCCGGGATGATCACGTCTTGTGGGTAAAGTTGTACAACCTCTTTCATTGATGCCTTTATCATTATGTTGCATTTCTTCGTGTGATTTGCAGAGTACAAGTTTGTACTCACCTTGCAATCTCCATATAGAGGAAGACGCCGACTTCGGTGAGGACCGGGCGAGTAGGACACGTCTTCGTCGTTTGCCTATGGCGAGCTTGGACTTCGCTTCTTACCGATTTGCTTCACTTGATTGTTTGCTTTATTAGTGTTGCCAATGAGCATTGATGTAAGACTTGGCCATAAGGCCGTACTCTTATGTTTAATGTATATATTTGCTTGTAGTCGTTTGTTGCTCGATATGTATCTTTGTTTCACTATGTGCACTAGCTGTTTTGGACTAATGTGATTCACGAGAGGGTTTGAAGTCGTTGCTTGGGTCCAACAAGCCACCGCCATGGTACTTTAGCATTTTATTTTCTCATGATGGTTGGATGATATTTGAATAATTCATTCATTTATTCAGGTTATAATGGCATGATATGTTCGATATTGAAGTATTTTATTTATGTGTCGATTGCCTTCTAATACATGTTAATAAAATACATTATATTAGAACACGTGTGACGCCCTATGGAGGAAGTGTGCTTAGCGATAGCGACACAACGAATACCATCTTAAGAGAGCAAGTATTTTCAGTCAATTCATAAGAATCTTTGGCAGCCTTACGACAATCGCTGGTAGTGATGCATGTATAATTGGTTAAGGAAGAGCCACAATTATACTCCCAATGGACATAATTTTGATCATTGAAGAAGCCTTATTGTACCAGAATCGACTAGAACTCTCATAAGTTTTAAAGACATTTGTGCCAATGGTTTCCACGTTGAGACTAAAGAAGAGTATAGTAAGGAATGCCTGCTCATTCTGAAGCACTAAGCGAATGAAAAAGGGTATTAGAAAAACTTCCTTCATTAGAAACTGGGCTATACTCTACCAACATCCAAGGCGCACTGCCAGCCCATACTACTGGAAGACAGTATTTAGAAGCTCTGAACTCTTGTCTTTGGCATGACAGATTAGACCACCTAGGTCTTAGAATGATGAGAAATATAATCAACAATTCCCAAGGGCATAATATTAACGTAAAAAATTTCCCAAATCATGAAGATTTTGTGTGCCTGCATGTGCCACTAGGAAATTAATTACTTAACCCTCCACAAAGTGAAGGATGAAATCCTACATTCTGGAGCGCATCCAAGGAGACATTTGCGGTTCCATTCAGCCACTTTAGGGCCATTCAAATATTTCATGGTGCTCATCGATGCTTCCTCGAAATGGTCGCATAAGTTGGTTTATTGTCCACGAGAAATCATATTTTCGCAAAACTGATCTCACAAATAATTCGCATCGAAACATTTTCCCGATCATCACATAAAGTCCATCGGAATAGACAACACGGAGAATTTACTTCAAAGACATTTGATGATTATTGCATGGCGATGGAAATTACAGTTTAGCATTTTGTACCGCATGTCCATACCGAGAATGGTTTAGCGAGGTATTAATCAAGAGAATCAAATTTATTGCTCGACCTCTTTTGCAGAATTGTAATTTGCCAGCTACATGTTGGGGACACGCAGTCTTACATGCAGCAAATCTCATCAACTTTAAACCATCGGCCTACAACATCCATTCACCTATGCAACTAGCGCAAGGATCAACACCGAAAATTTCTCATCTCAGGAGGTTTGGATGTAAGGTTTGTGTACCCATACCCCCTCCACAACGTACTGCAATGGGTCATCTCTGTAAGACTGGGATATACGTTGGTTATGAGACTGCATCCATAATTAGGTATTTAGAACCCATGACAGGAGATTTGCATACCGCCCGCTTCGCTGATTGCATATTTGATGAGGAGAGTTTCCCAACATTAGGGGGAGGAAATCAACCCCTTGATGAAAAATATCGAGAAATTACGTGGCAAGCCACGGGAATCCATGCACATGACCCGCGCACTAGTGAAGCAATAAAGAAATCCAGAAAATCATTGACTTGCAAGCATTAGTAAATCAAGCATGCGATTACTTTAGTGATTTGAAGTGCGTGACTAAGTCACATGTGCTTGCACGCAATCTGGAGAGGTTGAAAGACCAAAGAAAGTAAAGGTATCCCTAATCCCATCCAGGCCTCGGAATAAAGGGCGAGAACTCGGTCCCTCGAATCCCAAGTAGCAGGGGCCTTGGTGAAGAAGGATAAGAAGGACTTATCACAGCCGATCGAAGTTCTCCAAAACCGAGAAGGGAGCAGTTGAGACTGACAGTGCAGTATGACACCTTTAGAAAAGGGCATACCCGATCTGAATATCCCCATGGAAGAAGAAATCGGCATGGATCGTGCACACACATCGGAGCTGAAAAACTAAAGGGACTTGACACACAATTGGAAGAAGCGATGAGCAGGAGAAGCTCGAGAAGAAACAATCGCTCAGAAGAAGCAACTCATGAAGAAATAGCTATAAATTATGTGCACATGGGAGAGTCCATGAATAGGACAACAGCCAATATTGATATCTACTTCAGCAAGAAAATTGCCACAATCATCAATCTTGATCCCAAGCTGCATTGCTTGCTGAATGTAAGAAGAGATCAGATTAGGAAGATTGAAAAAGGTAATAGAAACTGAATTATTGTCTCGAACAAAGAGAGGTGTTTGGGCATGTATGCGCATACCTCCCCATATGCACCACCGTAAGGCATAAGTGGGTATTTGTTCGAGAGAAATGAAAAGAAGTAGTAAGATATAAAGCAAGGCTGGTAGCACAAGGGTTCACTCAATGTCCAGGAGTTGATTATGAAGAAACCTACTCGCAGTCATTAGTGGAATTACCTTTACATATTTGATCTCAATGGCAGTGAACTTGAATCTAGAAATGAAATTGATGGATGTAGTAACGCATACCTTTATGGAAACTTGGATTGGAGATTTATATGAAGGTACTGAAGGTATCCCGTCTGAACCAAGATAGAGCAAATAGAAATGCATGCATGAGTGTAAAGCTTAGAAAATCACTGTACGGACTGAAGCAATCTTGCAGGATGTGGTATAATCGCTTAAGCGACTTTCTATGCAAGAAAGGCTACACGAAAAATGAACATTGTCCCTGTGTATTTGTCTGACGATCCTAGAATAGATTTTGTATAATCTCGGTGTATGTAGATAATCTGAATATCATCGGGACAATTGAAGACATAAAAGAAGCAAATTCTTACAGGTTAGAATTTGAAATGAAAGATTTAGGTAAAACCAAATACTACTTAGGCTGCATGCTCAGCATGTCCACTGAAGGAATATTAGTACATCGGTCGGCTATGCCCGAAGGTGTTAGAAAGTTTGGCTTTGAGAAGACATACCCATCAAAAATACCGATGATCGGAGGTCTTTACTGAAGAAGAAAAAGATCCATACCGGCCTAGCGAAAGGGAGAGGAAGTCACGGAACCGAATTCCTATACTTAAATGCAGAGGAGCACTTATGTATTTAGCAAACTGCACTAGACCAGGATATCGCATTTACAGTAAATCTATTAGCAAGGTATAGTGCAGAACCTACTAAAAGGCATTGGCAAGGAATAAAGGATATCTTAGATACCTCCAAGGAAGCAAGGACCTTGGATTGTTCTCTGAGAAGAATCACGATTTGAACTTGATTGGCTATGCGGATGTTGGGTACCTATCGGACCCATACCGCAAGGTCACAAGCAGGCTATGCATTCTTGTGTGGTGGAATTGCAATTTTCTCGAAATCATCTAAGCAAAGTCTTGTTCGACTTGATGAACCACTCACAAATTATAGCACGATGTGAAGCCACACGAGAATGCGGCAGCTACGGCGAATGATTCACCACATCCAGTTGTCATGTGGGATGAATCAAGCTCCCACAATTATCTATGAAGATAATGCAGCTTGCGTTGCACAAGTGCAGACAGGCTATGTGAAGAATCATCTCACAAAGCATATCAATCCCAAGTTCTTCTATGCTCATGAATTGCAAAAGATGGATGAGATTAAAGTACTACATACTAAGTCACGTGAGAATCTAGCAGATTTATTCACTAAGTCACTCTCTGCATCTAGCTTTGAAAGGTGCGCACGAGGAATTGGAATGATGAGACCTAGAGAAATGCAGAATTCAGGGGGAGAATTTTCTCAAGTCCGTTATTAAACCTTGATTATGAAGATCAAGTACCCAAAGGAATAAGTCCTGAAGATTGAACGAAATTGGGTGGATTGTACTCTTTTTTCCCTTGATGAGTTTTTCCTGAAATTTCTCGACCAAGGATTTTAATGAGGTAATCCGTGCAACACAGCATAACATGTATCATGTACTCTTTCTCCAAATTTTTCTCACTGGGTTTTATGGAGTTTTGATGAGGCATGAATGTGTTGGATGAGTGCCCAAGGGGGAGTGTTAGGAAACCTGGGCCTAGGCTGGAAGCCTTGGCCTATGGTGAACACCTCACCAGTAGACTATAAATAGGGAGCCATATTGGCAAATTTTGTACATGCAATCAGAAAAAAAGCAATAAAGAAAGACCAGGAGTTCTCTCTACCTCTCTGTGTTTCAATCTATTATTACATCTCTTCGTGATTGATCTTGTTTTGCATTGCGAGAGAATCAATCGGACCAGTCGCATGCGATGGTTCCTCAAGCTGTAGGATCAGAAATGGCAACAGAGGAGGGTGAATGGTGTCTTCAAAGTCACCCCAAGTATCCACTCAAAATTCTTCTCCGATAGCTATAGAAGCTATGAAGAAAACGAATGAAACCTCACTGGAAAGGAAGGACAAAACAGGAGATAGAAGGAGACCAAAAATAGCAAACAAAGAGGACTGAAATTGCTGAAAAGGAAACAGCAGAGAAACTAAAACTGCAGACCAACAAGAAAAGTATTTAGCCGACAAAAAGAGAACAGCGGCTAACTGAAAATCTGCTACACAGTAACTACTGCATACACCCAAAAACAGAGAGATTGCCAACTATTTGCTATTCTTTTCAGCCCAAAGAAATCAGAGATTTAAAATAGATATCCGACCCAACTCAGGAGGTGAACTAACAAAAAGAAAGAGCAATTTGTCAGGGAAATAGACGGAACAAGAAGCTTGCGGTTTACTGCAATTCACAGCCAAGACCTTGACTGAAAATGGAAACAAAGTCTTAAACAAACTGAGCACAATAGAGGGAGAAATGCAGAGAGTTTGAAACAAAAATAGAACATCAAAGACTCAACCGTGGAATGCTGCTAGAAGGCAGTGAACAAAACGGCCTCGGTTGACAAAAGAGAACTCACAAATTGGCTAAACATAACAAAGTTAAGAAGTTCATTTTCAAGTTATTGCAATTTTCACATGTTTCTGGCAGATCAAGAAGCATAGTGTAAAGACCTCTAAAAGCATTGTCCTTATCCTCACATGAGGTGTAAGAAATAGTCTCAGTAATAGATGAAAGAGAAGCTACCCTAATCATCTCTAGTTCAGCAAGAAGACTAACATTCTCCACCTTAAGCATGTCTAGCTCAGAAGTCACATTATCATGAAAAGTCTTTAATTTCTCCAAATCACTAAGCAAGGAAGAGCGTACATCACATTCGTCACGGGAGGGAGCAGATATAAGTGAAGTAAGCTCATGTGATAGTCTATCTACTTCCTTCTCCAACTCACTACACCTAGCTCTAGATCTAGCATGAAATTTTTCTAATTTAAGAAATGCACCATAGAACTGGTCATAAGATGGACAAACCTCATCAGAGTCGCTATATAGCTCGATGTCGCTGACGTCACCCTCGTGGGCCATGAAGCACATGCCGATGAAGTCGTCGCCATCCTGGGATCTTGATCATCCTTGCCATCGTCGTCACTCCACCCTCCACATCGCTGAAGTCGACGTCGTCGAAGGCGGTGAGGATGCGGTGGAAGAGCTTCTTGGCTTTGCCAAGGTTGCGTACTTCTTCTCTTTGCCTTAGGGTTTCTTGTTGCGGTTCTTGTTGGTGTAGTCGTTCTTGCTCGAACCGCCGTAGTCGTTCTTGCCCTTCTCCAGCTTGAGGCAGTTTGCTCGAATGTGGTTGGAGCCACCACACTCAAAGCAAATCACAAGTCCACCTCTCTTTCTCTCCCTAACCCTCTTATAAGCATGGGAGAATTTTCTGGCTAAGAGGGCTAGTTGGTTTTCTGGAAGCTGTTCTAGTTGGTCATCACTCATTTCGCAAACAGCAGCAAGAGAAAAACCAGAAACCACATCAGAAGAAGATCTAGAGGCAGGATTGGGATCGGTGACCAAAGTTGAAAGATCAGTCGTGTCTTGATGGTGGTGATGTGGCACCAAATAACACTACAACTTTGGTTAGTGCTTGCGATTCGTGCACAATGTTCAAGAAGCTTTGAATGTCAATTCGAGGTTTCTAATGTGCACAAAACACATATTTCGAAAGCCAATGAAGTCTACTTTCCAACGAGTCAAACGTCACTTGATTGGAGCTTTCTACACAAAGTTATGGTAATTTCATTGGATGTTGCACGAGCTGTCCGGAGAGACGCGCGAGACTTGCCAAACATAAAGAGTCCGAGTAATGCAATGCAAGTAAGGATAAAATACGACCACACCATGGCTTTCTAAAGGTTGAGAAGGATTCCTTTTCAGGTCCAAATGGATTTGGAAGCCACTTGAACAAGAAAATAAAACATATAAAGATTTGAATCCAGTTCGGACTCGGTTCGGGACAATGGCTGGACCGATACTAAAGCGTCCATAACTTTCACACGGTGTCCGATTTGGGCATTCTTGAACTAGTTTGAAAGCTGTTTGAAGACCCATACAATGGATAAGGTATCAGCCACAAAATCCTCATAGTCACATCATAAATTGAGAGTGAATCCGGTGGTAGTAGTTTAGATATTTCCTTTCAGTTCGTATTGGAGTTTGTTTCGCCTTAGGCCAGATTGTGTATGAGTTTTAGTCAAGGCCGTGCATTGTGCACCAATATAAGGCCAGGGCCTTAGCCCCATTGTAACTTAGGCTATAAATTGAGAAATAGAAATCAGTTAATTACCATGGTTTGGTGGCCATTGTTGGCGTATTCTTGATATTTCCATCGAGGAATTGCTCTCGGTGTGTTGAATCAATTATGGTGTTGGATTCTACTCGCTGAAACTTCGGTTTCTCTACCCTTCGTTCACGTGCTTGGTGTGCATGGGAGGCTTATCTTGGAGGTGTATGCTGTTCTTGGGTTTGCAAGAACCTTAGAATAAGGAGGACATGCAACAAGGCGTATCGTGAAAGATCGGGGCCAAAGCAACGTGGTTCAGCTAGCTTGCTAGGTGGATCCGCATCATCTTGGTATCGAGAGCGATGCGGGCGGGCGCTTCTACGAAGCGAGCGATCGGCGGGCGCTCGGCGCGGCGAGCAGTCTGGCGTAGAGTGCGGCGGCGGTAGCGCTCGATGTCGGCGAGAAGGCCCGTCGGTATGGCGAAGACCATGTGCGACAAATGGCGCACAAGAGGTTGCGCAACCGACGATCGTCGATGCGAGGGGACGGCGATGTAGATGCAACGGCGAGGACACACGTGCGGTGGTGCTGCGGCGAGGAGGCGACCGCAGACCCTTTGCTCGGAGAAGATGCGCGTAGTACTCGGCGGCGAGCGTCACGGAGCGGGTGGATCGCGCTGTCGGTGATCGGGCCGAGTACACGCGGCGGGGCGGCGATGGAAGAAGTCGGTGGGGCGTCCGATCCGTGGTGGCGATGACGAGCCGGCGATGAAGACGCGCGGACGGGATGGCCGAGACGCGCGGCGCGGCGTCCTCGACATCGCGTGCGGCCCGCCGCATACGAAGAGGTAGAGGCCGGTGTAGTCGGCGCCGATGTCGGAGTAGATTCGTGCGAGGTCGGCGGGCGGTGGCGACTCAACCGATCGGCGATCGGGAAAAAGAAAAGATACAGCGGACTCAAGAGAACACCCAAAAGCGACGCTGCGAGCGGTCGGTCAAATAGCGGCGGAGACCGGTGAAGCTTCACGAGGAAGAGACCGAGCGGGCGAGCGCACGAAGAATCCGCTCCCCCTCACATCGCTCATTCTCTCCTCTGCTCCCGACTCCCGATTCCCCAACTCCCAAATCTCCGCTCTCGGGACCGGATCGCGGCGATGGAAGCGGATCCGCGCGGCGCGGGCGCCTCCTCCCGGGCGAGTGGAGGCGACTACCCTCGGCGACGGCTCGGTCCCGACTCCTCAAGCAGATCCGTGCGGCGGGCGTGTGGCGGATCCAACGAGCCGGACAAAAGGATCCGGCGGAGAGGGCGGCGGCGGCGGATCTGGGCGGATCCGGTGGCGGGAAGCCCGATCCGGCGTGGGAGGCTGGGCGTCTGGAGGTCGCGCCGCGTCGCGAGCCGCCTCTAGGACCTCTCCACCGGCGTCACCACCCGCGGTTCGTCGGCCACGACAGGGGCGTCCTCTCGTCGCCTTCTTCGTCGCCGCCGCCGCCTCGGATGGCGCGTCGCGCTCGCCGCCACCATGGCGGCTCGAGTCGAGCGCGGCCAAGCCCGCCGCCACCACGGCGCGCGCAGGGCGAAGCGGCGAGATCCGGAAGGGGTGGCGGCGGCGGCCGACGAGCTTGGGGAACGCGGCGAGGAGGCCCGATCTGCACTGCTGCGTGGCGACAACGACGGCGGCGGATCAATAGGATCGGCGCCTAAAGCGGTGGCGCTGCCCCGGTGGAGATAGATCTCCGGGCGCGTCTTGAAGTGAAGCGGCGGCTAGGGTTAGGAGCTAAACCTAGTGCTCACGATACCATGTTGGAAGACAGGAGTTGGGTGGAATCGGATGTATTGCATTGAGCCCTTGGGCGGTATATATAAGTACAAGACTTGGAGGCAATATGGTACAAGGGTAATCCCTAATGGACTCTAACCTACCAAATACATTGTACTCTAACACCAAGTAATATCATTTATTATCTTAAGAACATGATATTGTGGCTATTGATCCGTGATGTAAGAGTCGAGTAAAGATGATTGGGCATGGCTCATCAACCATTGGAGAAGCCGTGATCTTTGGTCCATACAAGCTGTATAAATAATGAATGTAATTTTTATGGTTTGAGCAGAGTAAATTTTAACTTGAGAGCTCTCGTTACTATGTAAAATTTTAGCTCTCATTACTATGTAAAATTTCGACTTGACATTGTTCTAGCTATGATAAATACTTCTTTTGTTGAGAATCTAGGGCTTGACTAAGTGATATGTTTCTACTGATATATTTCCATCGATACATAGTATATGCATGGCATATATACAAGAATATAACCACTTTTAGAGCAGTTTCAGAAAGTTAACAAGTGTAAATTAGCATGCCTAAATTTATTATGTGATTTGTGCCATGTTTCCCAGGGAGGAGGTAGTATGAGGCTAACCGTGTCATAGAAATGAGCTCTGCCAGAATTCAAGTATGCTTACGGAAGCTTGCAATTAGCAAGTAGCTCCTCGACAACTCGAATTCGATATTGGCGACTGGTAAGATGCAGTAGACCCGTACGTGCATGCTCATGGCCACTTCCTTGCTGTTAGACCATTTAGTTTCTTAGGCAACTGCAGTGTGTTGGAGTATGCTGTTTACGTTAGGAATTATGAGAAAAATAGTGCAGGAATCTATTATATGTTCCTCTTTTGTTAGCTAGCAAGGATTTTATTGTGCAGTTCTAGGAGTATGTTTTAGAAGTTTTTCTGTGGCATTTTGTGATAGTAAGAATGAAAATTTGTAAATTTTCGTAAACTCAAATCTCAACTTGATATGATTGCCAATTATTTAACACACATAAGCTATGGATATTCTCAACATAGTTCTACAGGGTGCAATGTTCTGACTGAATTCTTGAAGCAACATCCTGGTAGACATATATAGCACTCGTTTCAAACAGCTTTTCCCCTTCTTTTTCTCTTTTTCTTTTCTTTTTTCCATTTCATTGTGTCGTAGATATATAGCAGTGTTTTTTATTTTTTTTTCTTATTTTTTATCTTTCTTTACTTGAATGTCTCAAAAAATTAATAGCTGCTACAATATCATTTTAATCAAAAACCATCAAAAAAATCCGAATTAAACAGGGCATAACATGATAGGCAGTACGACACATAGTAGAACCTATAGCAAAACATAGTACGAAACATAGTAGAAACTACAGCAAAACATCATCGGAAAAAAACAAGATAACAAACACAAATCAAAAGGCGAGGCCAGATCCTCTGAGCTTCCCTTCGACGATGCAATCTAACTTTTCCCCCATCTCTTCACCCATGTGGTTCACCCAGTCCCCTACTTTTCCCTCCTAAAAACAGTTTTGCTATTGCACAAAAAAATTTTATATTTCATCACCGAAATTGCACTCTCAATGAACCAAAATTGCAGCCTGTCTTCAAAAAACAACGCAACTTTAGGTGATTCAGAGTGCAACTCAGTGACCTGAAATTGCACTCTCAATCAACTAAAATTGCAGCACCCTAAAAATATGTGCAAGTTCAAGTGATTCAAAGTACAACTTTAGATGACTGAAAGATAAAAAAATTTCAGTCGCCTGTGCAATAGTCTATCCCTCCTAAAAAATACGGAATTCGCAACATGCACAGTATTTCCATGATTAACACCTCCTTTTTGGTTAACTTCTAGGCTAGTAAGCATTTCAAAGCTACATAATCTCACCACCTCCTTGGCAACCCCATTTCTATCCTCCTCTTCGGTGAGCGGGACGCCGAGGAAGTTCGCGATCTTCCTAACAACTTTTTCTGGGTCCAACATGATCTCTTCATACTTTAAGAAAAGAATGTCGTTTGGCCTTGCCAAACTCTCCTTCCAATACTCAAGGCAGTGATCCCAAAAGGGGCCAAAGGGTGAGAACCCCTCACAGAACATACTAAAAGCTTTGTCTAGCTCAATTTTCAGCTGCTTGGATATTCCGTTTTCAAAGTGCCATCTTGACACAAAGGCATCCTTGGGCTCCCGGCATAGATAGATAATACGACAGCCACAGGAGGTTGTCGCTGGCGGGAGCAGCGACAGTGGCATATGCGTGGACAGAAGCCTTGGTGCGGCAAGTGTTTCGATGTAGGTCAGATCTCTTCCTTCATTGGGAATTTCGATGAACGGCACAACACGATGAGGCTGCTGAGCGAGGAGTGGGTGGTCGCTGAAATTATAGCGAGAGCGGTTAATGATTGTGAAGGCTAGGGCTTTCAACCATGTTGTGCCACATTTGGGCTGCGTGGCGAGGATGATGTCGTCACGCCGGGCTTGAAGATGCCAGGGACAAGCAAGATTTTCGCAAGGATTTGAGGCTTGAACCAGTAGTTCTTGTACAGGCAGAGTGGTTGTGGCCATCCTTCTCTTGTTGGGAGTGTGGATATGAAATCAGTGCAGCTTTTTGGCGTAACATCTTCTGATGAAGTCTTGCTGGCACTCTCTTCTCTCTCAGGCGGAACTTGTGCTGCCATGGCTGACACCAAGGAACTTATAGCTCTAGCTCTGCTTTATGTAGTATCTACTGGGGTTGTATGGAGGCAATGCTGCCATGAGAACAGCCATAGGTGGAGGAGGGAGATATATATATAGAACCGGTTGGTCTGATGATTATTGGTCAGTTTTCTTACTCCTAAAACTACATAGGTGCTATCCGTTTTAATTATTGGAGAATATCTTTCATTGGCCATGCCTGTCAATTATTGAAGGCACTAGGTAATCTGGTACCGATACCTCCAGCGAAAACGGAACGCCCTACTCATCACAGGCTTGATGAAGGTGGAGGTAGAGGACATAGCCAAAAGGACAATGGATCAAAGGTTGCATTTCTACTTGGCTTGTGTAAGCACATGGGTGGGTAATAAGAAGTCTGCAGAGGGGTAAATCCAGTTGGTGCAATGGAATCTAGTCACATGGGTGACGGGTAGGGAGGACAGGAGGAGAAAGAGAGAAGAAAATGCAAGAGGAAGAGAGGAAAAAATGATGTGGCTTCATCTGGTAGTAAGGATACGATGTGGCATCTGAGTCAGCATAAAACCGGTATGGAGTGGGTTGTGAGAGGTAAGTGAATGGTTTCAATAGTTCAAGATTGTATTCCAAACAGTTTTATAGTTCAAACAGTTTTATAGTTTAAAATTGAAAAGTAAACTTGTTCCCTTTTTTTATATTATAAGATAGACATTTTCCTACTACTTAAAAGAGTTGGTAATAATAGTTTATCTCCCTCTCCCAACTTTCCCTATATCTCTCTAAAAATCTTTAATGAAAATAGAAAAAAATAATCTAGCAAAAAAATACAAATTCTACCACATTAAAAATTCTCTAACCAGAAAAAACAATAGAGCTCTATCAGCAGTGAAGCAGAGCTAAGGGTGTGGAGCGGAGCTAAAGGTGCAGAGGCACAACACGATCGAACGTGTGGGATGGACAAGCGATCATGATAATATTAGCTCAACGTGCTGGAATAATATGATTTTTTATTCATAACAAAGCATGGAGATTAGGCTAGTCATGGTAGTCCCCACCTCTATATATAGCCCTGAGAACATCTGGCCATCAGCGAGAACTGAGACACGGTTCTTCAACCTCTCAATCATGCCCCGAAAAACTGTGTCCATCAGCGAGAACTGAGACAGAGAGTTCTTCAACCCCTCAATCATGGAACAAGTTCAATCCGAGATCAAAGAGAGCTCCACAAACAGCCCATCTGAAGCTATTTCATCCGAAAGCAACACTGAAAATCCTAGAGCAACACTTCCAACGAGAGAAGGATGGTCGACGCCACTCACGCTGTACAAGAACTGCTGGCTTAGGTCACACATGCTCGAGAAATTCATGGCCGTCCAAGAAAACTACAAGCCCCGCAGTGACGACATCATCCTCGCCACGCACCCGAAAAGCGGTACCACCTGGCTGAAGGCCCTCGCCTTCGCCATCTCCAACCGTTCCCGCTACACTTTTGCTGACCATCCTTTGCTCACGCGCAACCCACAGACAGTTGTGCCGTTCATTGGAGCTCAGGGAGGAGACCTCGACTTCATCGAGACATTGCCCTCCCCAAGGCTGCTTGCCACCCACCTGCCGCTCTCGCTGCTCCCGCCCACTGTTTCCAGCTTTGGCTGCCGGATTGTGTATCTTTGCCGGGAGCCCAAGGATGCCTTCATCTCAAGGTGGCACTTTGATAACAAGATAGGCCGAGGGGCTTCTTTAGGTCTCGAAGAAGCATTCACCATGTTTTGTGAGGGGTGTTCGCCTTTCGGGCCCTTTTGGGATCATTATCTTCTGTACTGGAAAGAAAGCTTGGCGAGACCTCAAGAGGTTCTTTTCTTGAAGTACGAAGAGATTGTGTCTGATCCGCTGAAGGTTGTGTTGATAATCAAATTTGGCTTGACAATCATCGTAAAGCCGAAAGCAAGTTAACAAGAAAACGCCGTGCAGATATCATGGTCGTGAGTAGTTACGATCACGGCAAAGCAAGTCGGAGCCGGTGGGCGATTACGACCACGTTGGCTGTGGTCGGCGATTCGACCACGATTGGCGGTCATTGGGTGGTTTTACGACCACGTTGCAGCATTTACGACCTTGTCATCACTAATCTGAAGCCGGTTGGACCGATTACGACCACGTTGGTCGTGGTCGAAGCGATCTGACCACGTTGGCGGTCGCCGGGTGGTTTTACGACCACGTTGCAGCATTTATGACCATTAATCGGGCCGGTGGGCCGATTACGACCACGTTGGCGTGGTCGGGCGGTTACGACCACGTTGGCATGGTCAAAAGTGGCTCAACCATTTTGGATCGGACGCTTTCACGACCACGATTGGCCATGATCGAAGCTTTGGTTCCTGACGATGACATCAAGGTTGATAGTCGGCGAGTTGAACTTACGACCACGGTGGGGTCTCGACCATGGTGGAGTATATGACTACGTTGGAGTCTACGACCACGTTGGGGTCTGACCGCGTTGGAGTATATGACCACGTAGAAGCCCACCATCGCATTGAAGGCTACGACCATACTAAAGGTGGTCGCAAGGAGTTCGATCACGATTTGGAAACTCGGCGGATATAACGAAAGCGGTTAAAAATTTGGGAATCTTGAATCGTTATGGGAAGTTATCTGCAGAGGATTCGACGGCGGAGAAGCAAAGAAGAGAAAGAAATCGGGCTCATTAGCGGATGTGATTAATTTGTTTTTACTTGCCATAAATCTTGATTTGATGCCGATTTTATTTGCCATAGACCGGCACCTATAAATATGAAGGGTAAGGCGATTGCGAAAGGATCATAAGACAATCGATACAACATTATTTTCGTACCTTTGTTTTCTTAGTCTTTAGATTAAAGTAGTTCTTGTTTCTCCATCAATTACCTTGTTGACACACGGATCAATTTAGTGCGGCAACAAAATTAGCGACTCCAGCTGGGAATCGATTTCTAATCGGTTCTTCTTCTCCATTGAAATCAATCTACTCGGCGAAAGATCGATTTCTTCATCTCGCGGGTGAATCAATCGCTAATCGGCTAAGAGCCGATTGCATCCTTCTCGGGCGGCGGCAAGCCTTCGCCGCGTAGCAACCGAAGGCGACAACGTGGCAGCGAGTGCAATATCACGCGATCTACAAGGGACCTAGTCGAGCTTCAAACCATGGTGTCAAGCGGTTACGAGGTAGATCCCAACAACGTCATTACGCCCCACGTTTGACGAGCTGCCGGAAGAACATCGTGAGGAGATCGAGCGACGCAAGTTAGAGTATGAGAAGACGATGTTGGCGTGTTTCGGAAGACAAGACAAGGCATTATTATGAAAGAAACGCCTTGCCATCTGCCTCCACCAACCACGAGGTAAAAAAACACGTAAGTAAAATCTCTCCTTCTTATGAAGATATTGCTCATATGATTAATCAAACTGTTGGTGTTGCTATGGATAATGTTTTGACTAATCGTATTAGAGCCGTGATGTTGCAAGTTCAGGATGAACACAATAAAAACAACCTATGACGAGTGATGCTAGTGCTTTAAATTTTCGTCATTCAGAGAACAAGAAACTTTGCCACATGGTTCATCTGCATTTATTACACAATTTGGTGCACCGCGAAACCACGCTTTATTGAGTGACACTCATGGTGGCGAAACCACATGCCTACTTCGCCAATATTGCTACGTCATCGTTTGTCACAACTAATGCGTTCGTCTCGGCTCAAATTACGGCGAGTTGCTGAAAATTTAAGCGGAATGCATGCACCTCCATATCAAGCGTAGCATACAAAGATACCTCCAATACCACCACAGGATCGGGAATACCATATGGGCCAACACCGAAGCTTATTTTAATCCTCCTGTGCTTAATATTCCCTATCCACACCCCAAATTTGTGACATGCCACAACCTAATGCTTTTAGGCCACGACCGACTAATGTGGCGAATAATCGACCTATGGTGAGCCATTTGTTAGGCATGAAAATATCAGAGAGCAAGTAGCTAACATATTCAGAGAAACGTTTGGGGTAGAGCCTAAGTGTAGAATGCGTACTTATCAAAAGCGTATCCTGATTTCTATGATACGGTTCCATATCCCCGTGGATTGAGTACTGATTTTATTAAATTTACAGGATGATGACAGAACCACTTTAGAGCATGTTAGTCAATTTATTGCACAATGCGGTGAAGCTTGATGCTAGTGATGCTTTAAAATTAAGATTGTTTCCTTTGTCATTGTCTAGTCTGCATTCACTTGGTTCACATCTCTTGCACCTAATTCTATTCATTCATGGCACGAGTTAGAACAAAAATTTCATGAGTATTTTTATACGGGAGATCTGAATTTAGATTATCACACTTGACATCGGTTAGGCGAAATATAATGAACACATTCTTGAATATATCGGAGATTTAGAGATACAAGAAACCGATGCTTTAATCTAGTAATATCGATAAGGATCTTCTTGAGTTAGCCTAATCAGGTTGCTTTCACATTTGAAGGAAAACTAGAAGGGCGAGGATTTCTTAGATGTGAGTCAAGTGTTGCAAAGGGCTCTGGTTCAAGAAAGCCGGGCTAGAGAATCTAAAAATTTCCATAGGACCAATGAAAAACATAAAACAAACCATCTGTTAATTTAGTAGAACATGACTCCACGTCATCGATGATGAGAGTGTGGATATGTGTGTAGCCGAATGGGCATGGGATTCAAAATCTAAACCATTCGTTTGCTCTGCTTTGAGGCGGTTCTCTGAAAAATCGGCGTGAAGACATAAAATATACTTTTGATATTGCTAAATGTGATAGGATTTTTGATTATTTGTTGCAAGAGAAACAAATAAAATTGCCCACTGGACATGTCATACCACCTCTGAAGAATTAAAAAGAGCGTGCATATTGTAAATGGCATAATTCTTATTCTCATGCTACTAACATTGCAATATTTTTAGTCGGCGGTGTTCAATCGGCCATAAACGAAGGGCGATTGAAGTTTCTTGAGAGCTCAAAATGCGATTAGACACTCAACCTTTTCGAATCAATGTGATTGATTTCAAAAATAAGAAGGTGCTAGTTCGGCCATCACAGTAGAATCAACGATGAGAAAAATGTGATGATTGGTGAGGATAGTAGTGAATCTACGGAAGAAAGTAGAGGTGTGGTTAGAACGGTCCAAATTGAAAATACTCCTGAAGGCCATGAGTCCATCAAAATTACGATGAGTTCTGCAACTCCTAGGGTGCATGAGAATGGGAGGACAAGGATGATAAAACCAAAAGCCGGAAGTGGGTCGTTGGAAAATTAATGAGGAAAGAATAGGACAAACAAATGGGTTGAGAGACCGAAGCCCACATTTAAAGAGCTTACGGCCAAATATGAAGATGGTAAGACCGGCCAGCGGTTTTAGTCGGCCCTATAATTTGAAGCGACCAAGATCTCCTCCAAGGCAAGAGTTCGGTGGTTGGAATCACCGATGGGAAAATTTCCTGCAGCCGCACTGCACATCCTATGCCTAGGCCGCTATTGCCTATGCCATGGGGTCCTCCTCCAGTGGTTTTCTCCTTGTCCACCATGGGGTTTTGCGGTCCATGGATACCACCAACTCCAATGTTTTTGAGCCATTTCATCCAGGATGGGAAATGCCAAGAAGGCCGGTGTTTGACAGTCATCATGGCCTAGAAATGACCGATTTAATAAAAATAATCGGTTTTGTGAGCGAGAGAGATGATAAATCTCCAAGAAGAGTTTACCGCATCAAAGAAGGAAGTGAAACAGTAAAAATTCAGAGGTGAATAATGCTGCACGATGAAGCGATCAAGTGGGCAGTCTGAGAAAATAGTGTGGTTGCTCCGAAAATAAAGAGAAGATTCCATTGTTAGCGGTGTGGAACGGCAGCCGGATGGTGTCCACGGGGCTCTCACATTCACAAAAAGGAGGTTGCAGCGGCTCAGTAGAGAAGAATTGAGAGAGGCTCAGTGAAGAAATGAGGATGATTTATTCAATGAAATCAAGCCTATGATACCTACTAAGAAAGAATGGAGGTGAAGAAAATTGAAGAGTCGGTCAGGACAAATAGTGATGATGAGCATGATTTGTTAGATTATGAGGGTCTCCACTAGTTAAAGATGGCTCTCCACTTAGGAAGGTATGGATATTAATATGGTTTTACACTACCTTCGAATTTCGAGCTATTGATGAGGAGGTTGCACAATTGTGTCTCGGCCCCAAAGAAGCTATCTTTGAAAAACCGATGAATCGTGCTGACACTTGAAACCGTTATATGTTAAGGGGCATATTAACGGAAGGCCGATTTCTAGGATGCTTGTAGATGGTGGAGCTCTTGTAAATTTAATGCCATATTCAGTTTTTAAGAAATTAGGCAAAGAGGACAGTGAGCTTATGAAGACTAATTTGGCGCTTAATGGATTCTGGCGAGCCAAGCTGAAGCCAAAGGCGTCATCTCAATGGAGCTTCTTGTCGGGAGCAAAACTTTACTGCAGCTTTCTTTGTCGTCGATGTGCAAGGTAATTATAGTGTTTTATTGGGTCGTGGTGGATTCATGCTAATCGTTGCATTCCTTCCACCTTGCATCAAACTTTAGTACGGTGGGTAGATGATGATATAGAAGTCATTCAGCGGACACATCGGCTTATGTTGCTTTGGCGATGCTTGGTGATTGGCGACATGGT
This sequence comes from Dendrocalamus sinicus, assembly GCA_036346575.1. Classification (NCBI taxonomy): domain Eukaryota; kingdom Viridiplantae; phylum Streptophyta; class Magnoliopsida; order Poales; family Poaceae; genus Dendrocalamus; species Dendrocalamus sinicus. The sequence goes on along the minus strand of CM070665.1, from coordinate 7,058,389 downwards.
AATATTCGGTGTTTAACGAGCATAGATCTTTACGATTATGACTATGTTAGTGTTACTAAGGATGGTTTTGTACACGTATGCATGCTGGTAAACATGTGCAGCAGGCTTAGCAATATGATGTTATAAATGGATAAGGAGCATAGTTTGGATTGGTTGGCGAGCGAGCGAGCATTATCGGTCAAGTAAGAGCGATATGTGTGAAGCTATTGATGATTTTGATGAAGTAGAAAAATTAGGATATGGTTTTACATCGGTGATTCATTAGAGGAAGTGGACATAGGTAGTGGTGATATTCCTAGGCCGACATTTGTGAATAAAAACATGGCGAATGACTGCAAAGCCAAAGTGATTGAGTTGCTTAGAAATTATGTTGATTGCTTTGCATGGGAGTACCACGAAATGCCGTGCCTTAGCCGAGAGCTAGTAGAGCATCGGTTGCCCATTAAATCTGGTTTTAGGCCTCACAAACAGCCACCTAGAAGGTTTAATCCTAATATGTATGACCGTATTAAAGAGGAAATAGACCGTTATTGAGAGTTGGTTTTATTAGGCCATGTAGATATGCCGAGTGGATATCCAACATTGTGCCGCTTGAGAAGAAGAGTAGTGGCAAATTACGCATTTGCGTTGATTTTAGAGATTTGAATAAAGCTACTCCAAAGATGAATATCCCATGCCTATAGCCGACATGTTGATTAATAATGCTTCGGGACATAGAGTTGTTAGCTTTTAGATGGCAATGCTGGTTATAATCAAATTTTTATGGCCAAGAAGATATGTCTAAAACGGCCTTTAGGTGTCCTGGTTTTGTAGGATTATTTGAGTGGGTTGTCATGACATTTGGTTTAAAAATGCCGGCGCTACGTATCGTGAGCTATGAATTTAATTTTTCATGACTTACTCGGTATCATACTAGAAATATATATTGATGATGTAGTAGTTAAATCGGATAACGTGGATCATCATTTGGCCGATTTGACATTAGTATTTGAAAGGATGCGTCGGTATGGTTTAAAAATGAATCCACTCAAATGCGCTTTTAGCGTGTCTACTGAAAGTTTCTAGGATTCCTCATACATGAGAGGAATAGAGATAGATCTGCTAGATTAGAGGCCATTCAAAGAATAAAGGCGCAGAATGTAAAAGAGACGTGCAAAAATTCTTAGGAAAAATAAACTATTTGAGAAGATTTATATCTAACTTTGTCAGGAAAATTGACGCATTTACACCCATACTTGGTTAAAGAAGGAAACCGAATTTACTTGAGGGCGAGAACAACGAGAGAGCCTTTGATGAAATTAAGAAGTATTTGTCTACTCCTCCTGTTTTGAGGGCGCCTAAAGCGGGACGCCGTTTCGGCTATATATTGCTGCGAAGATGGTGTTATTGGTTATGTATTAACGCAGAGGTAGAAGGCAAAGAATTTGTTATCACTTATTTGAGCCGCGTCTTACGGGAGCAGAGACAAGGTATGTATTTATTGAAAAATTATGTTTATCCTTGTATTATGCTTGTACCCGCTTAAGGCATTATTTATTGTCCAAGACTTGTGTGGTAACTTGTCGGACCGATGTTATTAAGTATATGTTGCAACAATAGATTTTAAGTGGTAGAATCGGAAAATGGGCTTATGCATTGGTAGAATATGATTTGGCTTATGAATCTTTAAAATCCATGAAAGGCCAAATTGTAGCAAATTTTATTGTAGATCATAGAGTTGATAATGGTATGGAGCAAGTTAGTTATTTGTCCGTATCTCCATGGAAGCTATATTTTGATGGCTCGGCTGTAAAGAAGGACAGGTGTTGGTATTGTCTTAATTTCACCTAGAGGTGCTATTTTTGAAACATCGATCCGTTTGGAATATTTTTGTACTAATAATCAAGCCGAGTATGAAGCACTTTTATTAGGATTGCAAATTTTAGAATCCATGGAAGTAAAAAATATAGAAGCTTTTGGTGACTCGTTATTAGTTGTGCAGCAAGTTTCTGGAATTTATCAGTGCCTTGATGGTTCATTGAATAGATATTTAGAAAAGTGTTTAGAGATCGTATCAAACCTAGATGATTTTACTATCAGTCATATATCTAGAGGAGATAATTTTAGAGCTAATGATCTTGCGCAACAAGCATCCAGTTATCATGTTAGTAGAGGCAAGCTATTTGTGATAGAAAAACCAATGCACAAAAATGTTCTGTTTATATGGCGAACAGCAAGGCGCAGTTCGGATGTTTTAGAAACGGCAAATATGGCTGAATTCAATGATGGAGAAAACCTTTACTTAGTTATTTAGAAAATCCCGATAAATCAGTAGATAGAAAAATTCGCGACAGGCTTTAAAGTATACATTGCTTGATGGAGAATTATATCGCGAGCTGTAGAAGGATTGCTTTTAAAGTGTTTAAGTTCGGACCAATCTAAAATTGCTATGGGTGAGGTACATGAAGGTATTTGTGGCACACATCGATTACCATAAGATGAAATGGTTGTTGAGACGAGCTGGTTTTATTGGCCGACTATGTTAGAAGATTGTTTTAAATATTATAAAGGTTGTGAGTCTGTCAAAAATTTGGTGATATACAATTGGCACCACTGCCGTGTTGCACCCTATTATTAAACCATGGCCGTTTCGTGGGTGGGGTTTAGATTTTATCGGCGGATATGCCTGCATCTTCTAAAGGTCATCGTTTTGTTTTAGTAGCTCTGATTATTTTACAAAATGGATGAAGTTGTTCCTCTTAAAAATATGACACATAAAGAAGTAATTTATTTTATCTTGGTGCATATTATTCATAGATTCGCATACCACAGACTTTAACGATCGGTCAAGGGTCGTCTTTCGTGTCTCATCAAGTACGTGAGTTTGCCGAATCATTGAAAATTAAATTACTTAATTCTTCACCATACTATGCTCAAAGCTAATGGGCAAGCCGAGTCTAGTAATAAGATTTTAATTAAACTTATCAAAAGAAAATAGAAGAATATCCTAAGAGATGGCATGAGGTTACATGCGAGGCATTATGGGCTCATCGTATATCTAAGCATGGTGCTACAAAAGTAACACCATATGAGTTAGTATATGGGCGGGGAGGCCGTTTTACGATTGAGGTGAATCGGGCGCTCTTAGGTTGGCGAGCAAAATGATTTGTCGGCCGTGGATTATCATGAGTTAATGATGGATAGAATAGACGGTTACGGATGAGAGGATAAAAGCTTTGAGAGAAATTGAGAAAGACAAATTAAGAGTAGCTAAGGCCTATAATAAGAAGGTAAAGAAAAATCGTTTCAAATTGGAGATTTAGTATGGAAGACGATTTTACCTATTGGGTCAAAGGATAATAAGTTTGGAAAATGGTCTCCAAATTGGGATGGTCCGTATAAAGTTATAGAAATTGTTCCTGGAAATAGTTATTTTGTGCAAAATTTGCATGGAGAAAGGTTGCCTAGAGCACTTAATGGAAAATATTTAAAAAGGTACTATCCAAGTGTGTGGCAAAATGCATGAGAAAATATGGCCGGTGTTTGCCAGTCATCGTCCTGAGAAATATTATTTATGGTTGATACCTGTTTATCGCCCTTAGACTTTATAACATGGCCGATAATAAATTATCGCCCTTAGACATATAAACATGGCCAATGGATGTGTTGACATTGGCCTTGTTGGTCGAGCAAGTAATTCTTATTTTTTGGCACACAAGTGTTGCCAAAAAACAGGGGGGCATGTGTTGATAATCAAATTTGGCTTGACAATCATCGTAAAGCCGAAAGCAAGTTAACAAGGAAACGCCGTGCAGATATCATGGTCGTGAGTAGTTACGATCACGGCAAAGCAAGTCGGGCCGGTGGGCGATTACAACCACGTTGGCGTGGTCGAAGGCAATTACGACCACGATTGGCGGTCGCGGGTGGTTTCACGACCACGTTGCAGCATTTACGACCTTGTCATCACTAATCGAAACGGTTGGACCGATTACGACCACGTTGGTCGTGGTCGGCGCGATTCACCACGTTGGCGGTCGCCGGGTGGTTTTACGACCACGTTGCGGCATTTATGACCATTAATCGGGCCGGTGGACCGATTACGACCACGTTGGCGTGGTCGGCGCGTTACGACCACGATTGGCGGTCGCCGGGTGGTTTTACGACCACGTTGCAGCATTTACGACCTTGTCATCACTAATCGAAACCGGTGGACCGATTACGACCACGTTGGTCGTGGTCGGCGATTCGACCACGTTGGCGGTCGCCGGGTGGTTTACGACGGTTGCAGCATTTATGACCATTAATCGGAAGCCGGCTGGACCGATTACGACCACGTTGGCCGTGGTCGAAGGCGGTTATGACCACGTTGGCATGGTCAAAAGTGGCTCAACCATTTTGGATCGGACGCTGCTACGACCACGATTGGCCATGATCGAAGCCCGGTTCCTGCATCGATGACATCAAGGTTGATAGTCGGCGGCTGAACTTACGACCACGGTGGGGTCTCGACCATGGTGGAGTATACGACTACGTTGGAGTCACGACCACGTTGGGGTCTACGACGCGTTGGAGTATATGACCACGTAGAAGCCCACCATCGCATTGAAGGCTACGACCATACTAAAGGTGGTCGCAAGGAGTTCGATCACGATTTGGAAACTCAGCGAGATATAACGAAAGCGGTTAAAAATTTGGGAATCTTGAATCGTTATGGAAGTTATCTGCAGAGGATTCGACAATGAGAAGCAAAGAAGAGAAAGAAATCGGGCTCATTAGCGGATGTGATTAATTTGTTTTTACTTGCCATAAATCTTGATTTGATGCGATTTTATTTGCCATAGACCGCACACCTATAAATATGAAGGGTAAGGCCGATTGCGTATGGATCATCGGACAATCGATACAACATTATTTTCGTACCTTTGTTTTTCTTAGTCTTTAGATTAAAGTAGTTCTTGTTTCTCCATCAATTACCTTGTTGACGCACGGATCAATTTCGTGCGGCAACAAAATTGGCGACTCCACTGGGGATCCATGTGTTGATAATCAAATTTGGCTTGACAATCATCGTAAAGCCAAAAGCAAGTTAACAAGGAAACGCCGTGCAGATATCATGGTCGTGAGTAGTTACGATCACGGCAAAGCAAGTCGGAAGCCGGTGGGCGACACGACCACGTTGGCTGTGGTCGGCGATTCGACCACGATTGGCGGTCATTGGGTGGTTTTACGACCACGTTGCAGCATTTACGACCTTGTCATCACTAATCGGAAACCGGTGGACCGATTACGACCACGTTGGTCGTGGTCGAAGGCAGTTACGACCACGTTGGCGGTCGCCGGGTGGTTTTACGACCACGTTGCAGCATTTATGACCATTAATCGGAAGCCGGCTGGACCGATTACGACCACGTTGGCCGTGGTGAAGGCGATTCACGACCACGTTGGCATGGTCAAAAGTGGCTCAACCATTTTGGATCGGACGCTGCTACGACCACGATTGGCCATGATCGAAGCTTTGGTTCACGACGATGACATCAAGGTTGATAGTCGGCGATTGAACTTACGACCACGGTGGGGTCTCGACCATGGTGGAGTATCACGACTACGTTGGAGTCACGACCACGTTGGGGTCTACGACTGCGTTGGAGTATATGACCACGTAGAAGCCCACCATCGCATTGAAGGCTACGACCATACTAAAGGTGGTCGCAAGGAGTTCGATCACGATTTGGAAACTCGGCAGATATAACGAAAGCGGTTAAAAATTTGGGAATCTTGAATCGTTATGGGAAGTTATCTGCAGAGGATTCGACAAATGAGAAGCAAAGAAGAGAAAGAAATCGGGCTCATTAGCGGATGTGATTAATTTGTTTTACTTGCCATAAATCTTGATTTGATGCCGATTTTATTTGCCATAGACCGGGCACCCTATAAATATGAAGGGTAAGGCCGATTGCAGAAGGATCATCAGACAATCGATACAACATTATTTTCGTACCTTTGTTTTTCTTAGTCTTTAGATTAAAGTAGTTCTTGTTTCTCCATCAATTACCTTGTTGACGCACGGATCAATTTCGTGCGGCAACAGGTTGTTAGGAAGCTAGCGAGCTTCCTCGGTGTCCCGTTCACTGAAGAGGAGGAAAGCAGTGGAGTCGCCGAGCAGGTGGTGAGGCTATGCAGCTTTAAAGCACTAAGTAACCTAGATGTCAATCAGACAGGTGGTGTTGAGCGTGCGGGAGGTCAGATTTTTATTGAGTATTCTGCGCTGTTTAGGCAAGGGAAGGTTGGGGATTGGGTGAACCACATGAGCAAGGACATGGGGGGAAAAATTGGATCGCCTTGTGGAGGAGAAATTCGAAGGATCAGGTCTCAAGTTCTGATATGTGTTTGTAACATGTCTTATGTGGTTTATGTCTACTACTTTGTATCGCATACCAGTGTAATGCATGTAATGTCCAAGTTCCGAGCATATTAATAAATTATAACGTCTGTTGTTACGATGGATTTAAATTATAATGATGTATATTAATCAGATATATATAGGGACTGTTACAATTTTATAAAAAAAACACCTATTTTATATATAAGCATTTAGGTTATATATATATATATATATATATATATATATATATATATATATATATATATATATATATATATATATATATATATATATATATATATATATATATATATATATATATATATATATATATATATATAGGAAAAATACTTTTACTCCCTGTGTAATTACTCCCACCTAAATAAACTTGAAATACTCCTTTATCATTTTAGGTATACTCGTATACTAATTATAAGATACTCCAACATGAACCACACGAAAAAAATTGTAAAAGAGTCTATAGTTTTAGCGTATTTTATAAATATCTTTATATACGCATATAAAAGGAGTATGTCTAAAAAGTATACATACCACCTCAGAAAAATTATACATACTACCTAGATGGTCTTAAATACTGTGATACTACACGTACATACCCTCAGTTAGCGAGATACTCCCTACATTGTGAGATACGATATAGGAGTAACTACAAATGGGAGTAGAAAAGAGGTTTCCTATATATATATATATATATATATATATATATATATATATATATATATATATATATATATATATATATATATATATATATATATATATATATATATATATATATATATATATATATATATATATTGCAAATGGTTTTTTCAGTGTAAACATGCAAACACAAATCAGGATCGACGAATCTACCTTCTACGCCTCAAATCTATGTGGGTCGAATCCCTCAAAACTTAACGTCATTTTACACATAACCCCCCGCCTGCCTGCGCTTTTCCATTTGCATAGCTCAATCTCTTTTCCATCCAATCCTATCGCCTCAACTCCCAGTCTTGTGCCATCCTTGTCGCCTCCGTTCCCTCTGCACCTCCCAGCCTTGCGTCGTCCCCGTCGCCTCCCTCCCCTCCCCAGCACCGCCCCACCCCCTAGGCTTAATCCGGCAGCTTACCTCCCCCTCCCCTCCCCAGCGCCACCCCCTGGCGCCTCAACCCCCCCCCCCCCCGCCCCCGCCTACCTAGTTTCCCCGCGCCGCCGTCTCCTCGCAGCGCCACCCCGGACTCCCGATCTTTGGCGACACCACGACACGAGCTCCTCCTCCTCCCCCGCCAGAGCCATCGCCATCCGCCGCCGACCACGACCATAGCGCCACGACCACAGCGCCGCCCTTCTACCACGGCCTCCACGACCACGTATGCCAGTTTTCGAAGGTTGTGGTCGAAGGCGGCTGTGGTCGTGGCGGCCGTGGTCGAAGGCAGTCGTGGTCGTGGTCGAAGGCTGGATGCAGTAGGCCGATAGCAAAACGCCAAGGAGGAGGGGCAAAACGCCAAAGAGGAGGAAGGTGGCCAAACCTAATCTGAGCTGTAGAACGAGGGCGTCACTGGTAGGGAAGAAGGGGTGTCGCCGACAAGGGAGGTCACGAGGGCGGCTTCTCACGGAGGGAGCACGTGCGCGTCTCGTGGAAGGAGGCTAGCGAGGAGGGCATGGAGGTGACTGGGGCAGCACAATGCTGGGAGGCGGCGCCAGCGAGGAGGTCAACTAGGGCGACAACTTCCCAGTTGAGGTTACTGGTGCAGCACAAGGCTCAAAGGGAGTTGAGGCAATGGGGGTATTGTGTAAAGGGAGAAGGGAGGTGGGGGTTTTGTGTAAAAACGTGTAAGTTTTGAGGGGGTTCCACCCTCACGAATCTGAGCCATAGAAGATGGATCCAATGGCCCTGATTCGTGTTTGTATGTTTGCACTAAAAAGGCCATTTGCACCAAATATACTTCCTCTCTCTATATATATGTATGTATGTATGTGTGTGTGTGTGTATATATATATAGTTCTATACTCCTAGGAGTATGTATTCCTACTTCTAATTTACCATTTTAATAGTATTGTTATACCACTTTATCTATTTGATCATACTCTAATAATAATTATAAGATACTCCAAAGTGAGTTACACAAAAAATTTAATGAAAGTCCATTTTTATAGTATAATTTATGTATGTACTCCTTTTATACATGGAAAAGTGTATTAGCAAAAATAAAAGGCTGCGATAAATTTTTTTCAACCAAGTTGTATTGAAATATCTTAGAATTAGTATTTAAATATACTAAAAGTGATAAAAAAAAATAAAAATAGTATAAAATAGTTATTTAAGTGATATCTTGAAAGTGGGAGCATATACTCTCGAGAGTATGAAAAAGACTTTATATGTGTGTGTGAGAGGATTTCGGATAGTTAATAAGTTAATATAACGAGAAATCAATTTAGGAGGCAATCCCATCGTTTGAGTACCAAGTTAGCTAGATATTTCAAGGATAGGTCGACAACGATATCGGCGAGCCATTCCGGACAGGGTGGGTGGTCGACATATCCATTCAGAAGAACAGTGAGCTACCAGTTGGGGCCTGGGGGTGGGGGTGGGCCATGCATTTTTTGGGTTGGTGAAACATTGGAAATATCGCCTACAAGAGATTATATAGAAGGCCTCAAGAAGTAGGTTAAGAAGTTCACTGATCGTTTGGGTTGGTGGAAATGGGAAACGTACATTTCCTCTTTTAATTGCAATACGCGTAGTGTAAACGAGAGCTAGAATACACATATGCTGCTGCACATAAGGGGAAAACATCCATTTATTACATGAGAGATACTTCTATATTTTTTTCAAAGTTGTAATTTTTAAAACAGAACTGAATGATAAATAGTGATTACTTACTCCCTTGTAGGCTTTAATATTAGTACTATTCTTATTAGAGTGAAAACATGAAAGTACTACTCTTATTATAAGTAGAAACGCATATATGAACCTACTATTAGCACCGCACATTTGTGTTTCTCGAGATTTGTGCCAAACAAAATTGGTTGCATACAAGAAATCAATAATGAAGGACCACGTGAGATGGTCCAGGAAAATATTGTGATGAATTATTGTAATTTTTACGGAGTGGTCAATTAGTTTTACAAAGATTGCACTTTATCTGGACTGGTTTTGGGCAGAATTTAAAGACTTTGGGATTTGAGTCATGGATTTAGTTAGGTTAACATAAGGCATTGGATTAAGGTTGCATGATGCATGTCTTAACTAATGTGGGTCAAATTATGAAGAACTTGTGTGTAAAATAATTTCTTTGTATTTGGATATGCAGGGTCATTTGGAGTCAACTATGGTTAACGGCGATGATCGGGGCTAGATGCATGGAGGAGCTGAGGCCTAGAACAGTCGAGGATGTTGGGTGAGAAGGTGAGCTCAAGCATGACACAAGAAAGGCGGGAATATTGAAGGCGAATTCGAACGGTTGGATGGCGCTAGGTGGCTTGCACGGGTGAAGTGAACTGTCGTTCGGTGGAACCAGAATGAGAGAAACTTGGTAATATATGGCAAGCTAGTGGCACACCTATACGTGGCAAGCATGGTGATTGCTTACAAAGGTGGTGATGACCGGGTCAACAAGGGGTATTTTGGTATTTTAACCAAAATACTAGAAACCATCTTGGATCAAAACCACGGCACATGTGTGATACGTTGCAGAGCGTTTTAGATCAAGGTGGAGCTAGCTTGATCAAGGCCGATCAAGCCTAAGAATTTAATGGATGCACACTTATACACTTTGAAAAGCGTGCATAAGTCAACTTGAGTGAGTAAACCCCATGTGTATAGGGTTAACAGCTTCCCCATTGTAATAGTGGATAGTATCCATTAAGGGGTATAGGTGGCTGGTTAGGGGTTGGGATGGAGATATATAGGGTTAAACTATCCAACCCCTCTCTCATGTGCTCTCTTGTTTAGGGTTAGAGTTTGAGAGTGGAGCATTTTGTATGATCTTTATCCTCCAAAGTGAAGTGGATGTAAAATCAACCTTCTCGAGTAAATAATACATCAATCTTTGCGTATTTCTATGGATCCATCTTGATATGATTGATTTACTCTTGATTTGGCCTCAAAGTGTGATTTCTTGATCCGACGGTTTTTGAGTTCATTTTTTTGGTATTCTAACTTGCTGTGATATGTGGTAATACATCTAGACTCATCTTGGTCATGATCCACCCACGAGCTAGTTATATTTACCGATTTTGATTTTGACTTAGTTTTGATGTAACATTCCAACAAATTGAAAAAGGTCTCAATTTTAGCCATGATTTTCATGATCGTTCATTGGAATAGGTTCACAATACCCTAGAGAAAATCTTTGCAAAGTTTCATATTATTTGGATCTACGGATCAAAAGTTCCCTCAATTTTTCATTTTGAAACTATGCTGAATTTTAGACTGCTCTCCTCTGTTTTGCTCTATTTTCGACCACGTTGGTTCCAAGCACGGTCAGGTCTCAGATCACACCGCTTCTTTTTCAACCATGTTCAGGCTTCTGACTGCTCCGCATCTTCTCGACCACGTTAGGTTTTCGACCACTCACTGATCGTCGATCTCACTAGTCAATTTTCGTACTGATTCAACTATGTCGGTCTTAGACCACTTGTTAGCTTTCAACCACGTTAAGTTTTCAACCACTCACTAGTTGTTGACTTCACTAATCGTATTTCGACCTGTTTCGACCACGTCGGCCTCAGACCATTTATTGAATTTTGATCACGTTGGGTTTTCGACCACTCACTTGTCGTTGATCTCACTAGTCGTATTCCAACCAGATTCGACCACGTTGGTTTTAACTACATTGGTTTCGACCACGTTGATTTTTGGATCACGTTGGTTTTGACCATATTCATTTTTTACTACGTTGGATTCGACCATGTTGATTTTCGATCACGTTGGTTTCCGACCGCGTTTGTTTCGACCACATTGATTTTCGATCATGTTGGTTTTCGATAACTCTCTGGTCGCTGACTACTCAAGTCGAATTTCAACCATGTTGGTTATCGACTACGTTAGTTTTCGATCACTCTCTGGTTGCTGACCACTCAAGTCGAATTTCGACAACGTTGGTTATCGACTTTGTTGGTTTTCGACCACTCTCTTGTTGTCGACCACTAGACTCGATTTCCGACTACGTTGGTATCTGACTGGCAGTTGATCTCCGACCACGATGATTTCCGTCTGATAGTCGAACTCCGACTACGTTGGCTTCCATTTGATTACCACATTGATTTCTGACCAGTGGTCATAATCCGACCATGTAGTATTCTAACTGGTCATGGACAGCTCTGTGTTTCTTTGTTTTTCAAGAAGACTTCATATCATAATCTTCACAGCTTTGTAGCTATCGGAGTAAAGCATTGGTGACTATTTGGGGGAAAATTTCAAGGCACCATTCACCGCCCCTCTGTTGCCTATCCGATCCTACAAGTAGTATTAGAGTCGGTTAGCTCTTTTCAATAGATGTTAACCAGTCTTAGGAGCCATAGCAGCAGATAAGTATTCTACAAAGCCTCCTATCTTCAATAGGGTCGACTATCCCTTTTGGAATAGTAGGATGGAGTCTTACATTCAGGCTCAAGGCTATGCGATCCAGAAGAAGATTAAGACTCAATTTGTTGTTCCTGCTGATGAGGATATCTTGGTGTTGAATACACCAGATGTTGAGGCAAACACTAAGACAAGGAACATCATCATTCAGGGTCTTAGTAGAAATGAGTTTGATCGTATATCTTATCTCTCGTTGGCTTATGATATTTGGGTGACCCTCGGTGCATACATGAGGGCACCAACCAAATCAAGACTGTTCGACATGACCAGTACAAGCAAGGGTATAACAAATTTAAAATGCTTGCTGGTGAGTGATTTGACAGATTTCACAAGATTTTGAGCACCCTCCGAGCTATTGGTCTGTAACATCCTAAAAATTGAAATTTAAAAATATGAAGCTTTTGAATTATTTTGCAGTGTGTTTTATTTGAAATTGGAAATTTGGCTAGGGTTCCCAAAAATAAAAATAAAGAAATACAAGAGAGGAACAAATATGTTCAGTTAATAGGAAAATAAACTTTAAAGAGATGATCCATGGAAGGAGGAAGAACTTTGAATTAAAATACAAAAATTGTATAAGGACAAAATTACAAGGGCAAGATATATATATATATATATATATATATATATATATATATATATATATATATATATATATATATATATATATATATATATATATATATATATATATATATATATATATATATATGGACACACACACATAAGGCATATGAAAAGGTCTAGTAAATAATCGAAACCTAAAAATACATATATATATATATATACACACACACACACAATATGGGTGAAAAAGGAAGGTATATATATGAAAATAAACAAGTGAATTGAAACAAATATATATATATATATATATATATATATATATATATATATATATATATATATATATATATATATATATATATATATATATATATATATATATATATATATATATATATATATATATATATATATATATATATAAATATATATACATAAGTATATATATGCATATGGTAGAAAAGCAAAAATAAGAAAATAACGATAAAAAGAAAAAGCGGTGGGGTGGACTGGCCCACCGCCCACCCAACCTCGCGCGCCTCCCCATCGGCCGGCCCAGCTCGCCCACGCCTCCTTTCTTTGGCGCGTGGCCCTGCCCTCACCGCGCGTCCCCCTCTCTGGCAGTGGACCCGAGCGCCTCCCGCACGCTCTTTCTCTCCCCCCCCTCACGCCTCTTCTCCCTCCTCTCCCCTTTTCTTTCCTCTCTCTCCCATGCGCGCGTGCACTGCTTTCTCTGACGCCGCCGCAAGCTTCATCATCACTCGCCCCAGAGTCGAGTCCCGTCGCCGCTTCCCTGCCAGGCGCCGCTCCTGGCGTGCGCCGCGCGCCGAGCCCCGCGTCAGGCAAAGCCCCGCAGTCTCTCCCTCCACCACCCGGTCCTCCGTCGTAGCCCGATCTGTTGCTTCCCTCGCCCCAGCGGCTATAAAGTCCCATACGGGCCTTCGGCAACACCGCACCATCTACCTCTACTCCCACTCCAACTTAATCGAAACCTCGTGCGCCGAGCTCGCCGAGATTCGGTCCTTCCCCATCGCCGGCCAACCGCGCCTCTACCACCGCCATTCCCTCCACCACTGAGTTCCTCCCAATTCCTCATGGTGGAAGCCTCCTCTCAGTGCCGCGGACCTTTTCCAACCGCCGCCAGAGCCCCTCCCTTCCCCCACTTCACCGGCGCTGAAGCCACTCTCTGGGTCGCCGCCGCCGCACGCCGCCGGCCTGCCACCGTGCACCCCGGTCCTCGCCGCCTTCACCGCTGACACCACTGCAGCTCCGGGAACGCGTTTTAGCTCTCTTCCGCACCTTCCCGACCGTCCCTCGCCATCGGCACCGCCGCCCGACCACCGCCCGAGTTCCTCTGCTTCAGCTCCCTCCCCACGCTCCACTCAACTACGTAACCCCGCTCTCTTCGATCAGGTAATACCGAGTAACTAAGTGGCTAGGGCTGCGCGATCTCACCCTGCCGGCCTGAGTTCGAGTCCTCGATCGGTAGTATTAGGGGAATTTTTAAACCTTTTGTTAGCCAACAGAATCGGTGGCATTTAAGGTAATAATCAAAGGTTACACAGCAACTAATGCAAATTAATTAGTAAACACAATTACTGTTCATACATATTAATAGATGCTAATGATAATTGATTAGTGACTAATGACCCTCATAAGTGCTAATGATGGATAAATACAAGATGTCCTCACTGACATGTGGGCCATGCCCAATATATATATAGCGGACCCACCAGTCATAGATACAGCATATGAAAACAAAAATAAAAAGAATGAATTAAAAATACCCAGTGGGATCCACCTGTTAGGATTTTGACAATTTTTGGATTAAATCAAACTGAAGACTTTAAATGAGCATAACTTATTCATTTTAACTCCAAATTGAGTGAGACAAATTTCTAAATTCATCTAAATTAAAGATCTATCTAATGGAACTGGAACCATGATTTTTAGAGTTCAATTGAATGTCTGGTGATATTTTGAGTGATTTGCTGTTTCTCTTTTATTTGGATTTTCACGCGTGGTAAATTAGCGTACGAGGCTCAAGAGGAAGAGGCCAAGGCAGTCACCCTAGAAGCTCAAGAAAATCAAGACCTCGATTCCTGTGACCCAGGTGAGTCAATACTTTGATCATGTTGAACCTACGTTTTCTGTAAATTACTTTGGTTTAAATTATCAAATTGCATGCTGTTATTTTATATGCAAATACATGTTTAATTTGAGATTATAGTTATATGCTCATTGTTTACCTTGAATATTATTATACCTCCTTTGGGATAATTGAATGTGTGAACCTTGTCGCCCTAGCAAAATTATAATAGTAACCTTGTGAAAATAAGTTCCTAATTATACGCCATGCTTAGTACTGCATAGATACTCGGGGGTGCTGAAATACCCCAAGCATCATTATCATTTTTAATCATGAGAAACCGGTTTGGGAAGTCATGGTGGTAATGACTGGTATATGTTGGTATGATTATTTTATGTTCTCAAAAACCCCAACTTGCTTAAATATCTGGGCGGATGGTTCGAGTGTGTGTGTGTGTGTGTGTGTGTGTGTGTGTGTGGTGCAATGGAAGTACAAAGTGGGTAGTGGTAGATCCGCCCAGATACCACTAAGGACTGAATCTTGTCATGACCTCCTGTGTAAAACAAGTACAATCACAAGTCTGTAAAGTATAACTTGGCTTAGTAAATTTACCGGACCCTGGAAGTCATCATCATGGCAGTAGTGCAAGTGGCAGCCTGGGTGGCAGGCTTGAATGGGACTCCCGCAAGTGGCGGTCTGGGTGGCAGGCTTGAGGGAGAAGTTCTCTTACGACGTGCTAGCAGTGTGGGTAGCCAACTGCTAGGCGCTTAGGAGGGGAACATCCCACACAACGAATGGGTCCCACCGCAAATAGGAGCAACCCATAGGGTGAGATGATGGAAAGGGCGATGTACTTTGAACGATTACTGTGATGGTTTGCTCAACCGCATGGCTAAGGAATCGTGTGGGGCAACGAGTGAACTGTCTCTTGTGGGTAAAGTGTGCAAACTCTGCAGAGTCAAAACTATTCGAATAGCCGTGCCCACGGTCAAGGGCGGACATGGGAACTTAAATAGATATAGTTCTATTTCAAAATGCTTTATGGATAGGTTTGGAAAAGTGAAGGGCAGTGGAAAGCCCTAATTTGAGTTGTCCTGGGTGTCGTCCCAGTGGTAATGTAAGCGGTTATAACGCTGAAATGTTAGCATATGGTGCGGATGCCATGTAATGGTGGATGAAATCTGAATCACTATTATTATTGCATTCCTTTACACATTATGTTTTTGTGTAAAACTGCTAGGTCTCAGGAAATTTTTATGTATTGTATTTCAAATAATGACACTTCTATTCTTACAAAATAAAATATGGAAGGAATAAACAGGGTTGTGAGTAAAGGAGATGGATGTTTGTAGTATACGCATAAAGATATTGGTGGATTCATGTCGATCATAAATAGGAAACGATAGAGTGGATTCTGGGAGAAATAAATTGGTGAAGCCTAAATGAATATAAATACTGGATAGATGATTTAAATGATTTTGGAGAATTAGGGAGTGCAAAGATAATTGTTGGATTATGACACTAATACTTGAAAGATGTTGACAATATTGGGATTAATAGAAGTGACTACTAGATGAGTCAATTGAATTTTTGGGAATTTGGAGGTATGATAACAATTCGTGGAGTATAAATTTGATCAATGATAATCTTGGTGGATGTATACTAGTGAATTGTAGACCTGATCAATGATATTCTTGGTATAAATTTGATCAATGGAGGTATACTAGAGAATTAGTTAGAGATAGATAAAGAAAAATAAGGTTGATTATTGGAAGAGCAAATTATGGTTGTGGATCAATAACAAAAGGATTGGATTGTAGGAATTTAGAATACAAAAGATATTGGTGGATAAAATAAATTATATTAGATAAATGATGTCGCTAACGGTTTGGAGTTTTAGGCAGCAATTGATCGGTGGATTATATAAATGATGATACTCGTTGTTTGGGAATTTAGACAGCAATTGATTGGTGGATTGTATAATTGATTATATTCGCTGTTTGGAGTCTTAGATAGCGATCAATATAGAAAAAGTAAGATCGGTGAATTAATTAAACGATGCCACTCGCTGTTTGGAGTCTTAGACAGCAGCCAATAAAGAAAGTGTATTTTCGGTGGATTAAGTCAATTATGGTAATCGTTGTGTGGAGTTTAGGTAACAACAATAACACTATGATTAAACAATAATAATGCTTCTAAAAGCAATTTCTGGCAAATAAAATAAACCCGAGCCTCTCCTTTGATAAGCCATGCATGCTATTTATTTGCATCCTGTGTATTGGCTCGCGGAGCACGGTGGTTAGTGTGCTCACACTCGCTCTCATAACAAATCCAGAAGCAGGAATCAGATCATTACGCTTCAGCAATACTTCTGGTTATGATGGAGAAGAAGATGAAGTCGTCAAGGGCTAGGTCGCGAACTTCTAGTTGGTTGCCTGTGGGCATGTCTTGAAGGTCCCATCTGCGTGCTTCGTTCTTCCGCTGCTGCAATTTAATGATTTCGGCCTAATCAGCCCATGAGTAAGTCTACTATTATATTTATGCTTCCGCATGATATGTACTTTGATATTCAGAACTGTAAACTGTGAGCACTATCTACTGATCCAGGGAATAGTGCGGTGGAATCACAGAGGAATCCAGATTGTAAAATCTGGGTCCCTACAGGGATGGTATCATAGCATATCGACTGCAGGTCGTGACCTAGTTAGTCTGGCCATTAGTTTCATGACTAGAAATATTTCTTCAAAATACTATTTCCAAAAATATAAGTAGTATTGCTCATTCTCATCTCTCTTAGCTGATTTCCCCTCATCTATATGCTGCCTTAGCCATTTTTCTTCTAAAAGCTCTCTTACCCCGAATTCAAAACGATAGCACAAGAATGAGTGCTGAAATCAATTTACCCCAAAAACCTTTCTCTTATGTCTATTGATTTAAAAAGGAAAATTTTGTCCCTCTTCTCATACCCCTACTCCAAATTTTAAGGTTAGGAACGTCGAAGATGTTCATGAAGATAAGGTTGTTTCATTCTACAAGAACTATGCAGATGAACCCTGTGCATCTTATGTGTGCTCCCCAAGTAGACGATGTATTGTTACAAGATTTTCGTTTGGTCCCTGTGCATTGTCTTCTTGCCGTCGGGCGTCCTATTTCGCAGTCACAGGAACGTGCAAGGTGCAAGGTTGGAGCGATGACGATGGTGAGGATGATCCGCAGAAAGACACCAAGGACAACAACGATTTCACGGGCATGTGCTTCATGGCTGATGAAAATGGCATTAGCGATGACAATCTCTACAGCGACTCTAATGAGATATGTCCCTCCTATGACCAGATTAATGGTGCTTTTCTCAAGTTAGAAAAATTTTATGCTAGGTCTAGGACTAGGTGTGGCAAGTTAAAGAAGGAGGTGGAGAGTTTGTCACAAGTGCTTACTTCACTTAGATCTGCTCCCTTTCGTGATGATTGCGATGTTTGTGCTTCCTTGCTTAGAGATATGGAGAAGCTAAGGACCTCGCATGATAGTGTTATTTCTGAGCTAGATTTGCTTAAGGTAGAGAATATTAGTCTGTTAGCTAAGATAGAGATGGCTAGAGTTACGCCTTTTTTACCTGATTCTATTGATACTATATTCTGCATCTTATGTGAGGATAAAGGCAATGCTTTTAGAGGTCTATATACCATGCTTCTTGATCTGCCTAAATCATGTGAAAGTTGTAATAACTTGAAGATTAACTTGAAGAAGGCAGATTATAAAATTGCTAAAATGCAAGCTACTTTGACGAAGTCGTGTGCTTCTTGTGCCAATCGTCTTAAATTAACTACTGAACTTGAACTTGTCTCTAAACAATTTCAGAAAATGTGTGATCATAACAAGAAAATAGCTCAATATGCTTTTAAGGCACCTGTTAGCTCACCATGCAATAATTATGAAAAACTAAAATTTGAATTGATTGCATTGGATGAAAAATATGTGAAGCTATCTAAGAATCTACTAGAGAAGCCAAAATCTAATTGTTCGTTCTGTGATGAGGTAGGGGATAAGTTGGAGGATATGCAAAAGACCTTCAGGGAGAGTTACGTGGCCTAGATGAATAGGATTAGAATTGCACCCTATGTGTCTTGCAAAGCCCTCAAAGTTGAGTCGGCCGTGCATAAGGAGAGATATGTACGTGCTATTCGTTCTTCTTCTGGTTCTTCATTCTCCCCTTCTAGCTCCTCACCTTCTGCTTCTCCTTGTGCTTCTTGTGCCGTTCTCTTTCGGGAGTGTGAGTATTTTATGAATACTCTTGAAAAATTTGTTGGAGGTAACAAAAGGTTTATTATTATCCTAGAAAATCCAAGATTTGTAAGTTCAATCAAGAGCTAGGATATGATGTTCTAGAGGATGTGAGAAAATATCCACCTGTAGTTGTTAGAACTGTAGTCGGAGGTGTGATCGAGGTTGCACCCGAGACTGAGAAAAAGATGGTGTTTAAGTCTACAGATTTTATCCAGGGGATCTCTGACAATAAGGTTGTTCCACCTATTGGTTCGACTTCTCAGAAGGCGAAGTCTCATCCTGCTACTTTGACCTCTTAGAAGGCAAAATATCATTGCACCTTCTATCAGAAGGATGAACATAAGATTGAGCTCTGCTTTAGGCACGCCAAGATCACATGAAGAAACTATTTTTGTGCTCTTAGGGGTATTCAGGGTTCGCCCAGACTCGGAGTGCTCCTAAGACCAACATGAGGTCTAGAGTAGTAGACAACTCTTCTGATGTATTTGGTATTAGGCAGCGTCGAGGACATGGTTTTCATGCTACTTCTGGTTTCGGTCCTCAAGTTGCTTCTGGTCAGGGTATCCGCCATGCTAAGGATAGACCTCCTTTTCCCTGTCGAGATAACTATCTATGGCATGATCAGCATACTGCTGTAGGTTAGGCCAGCTCTTCAATAGCGGTCGGACCTGGTAGAGACTTGAGGTCTACAACTAGAACTTCTAGTTTTGTGAGAGGTGGAGAGAGTAGGGTAGTTAGATGTTAGTCTTTTGTTTCTGTAACTATATCTTCAGCTCGTCATGTGACTCAATACTGGGTTCCTAGATCTGTTCTTATTTACCCCAGTACTGAGCCACCGATATTGTCTTCTCATTGACTCAGGTTCGCTAGGCTGGGAAAGGAGAGGTTTGGCTTATTAACTCCGGCTATTCTCGTCACTTGACTACAGACTTCCGTTGGTTCTCTTCCCTAATTCGAGCTCTAGGTGATAAGACGATCACCTTTGGAGACGCTTCGTCAGATAAAGTCATCGTTAAAGGTACCGTGCGTATTAATGATTCTTTCATTCTTAAGGATGTTGCCTTAGTGAGTAAGCTTCGCTATAATTTGCTATCTGTTTCTCAGCTTACCGATGACGATTTCGAGGTAAGCTTTAAGAAAAATGCTTGCAAAATTCTTGATTCTTCGAGTAGTCTGGTTTGCAGGATTTCGAGGTTTGGGAGAATCTTTTGTTCTAATTTTGTTGACTCTTCTGATGATTCTCTTAGGTGTTTAGTTACTTCAGAGTCCCGTGATTTCTCTTTTTGGCATAGGAGACTTGATCACATTGGCTTTAATCACTTGACCCGAGTTAGCGGCCACGGTCTCATTCGTGGTCTATCTAAATTCAAGACGATCAAAGACTTAGTTTGTGCTCCTTGCCAACATGGCAATATAGTTGCTGCTTCTCATCCCCTAGTCATTGTGACTATGACCGATGCACTATGATAGCTTCTTCATATAGACACTATTGGTCCAGCTAGAGTGCAAGCAGTTAGTGGGAAGTGGTATGTTCTTGTCGTGGTTGATGACTTCTCAAGATTCTCTTGGGTGTTTTTCTTAGCTTTGAAGGATGAGACTTTTAGTTATTTTCTGGGTTTGTATGGTAGGTTGTCTGTTGAGCTCTCTGGTACCTTACGAGCGATCTGCATGACAATGGCACGGAGTTTAAAAACTCCTACTATGCAAATGTCATTTTCAGTAACTTCTATCCATTTCTTTGGTGTTCTAACTTGCTGTGATATGTGAGAATACATCTAGACTCATATTGGTCATCATCCACCAACAAGCTAGTTATATTCATCGATTTTGATTTTGACTCGGGTTTGATGTAACCTTCCAACAAACTAAAATGGTTTTAGTTTTGGCTATGATTTTCATAAATCGTTTGTTCAAATAGGTTCACAATACCCTAGAGAAAATCTCTCGAAAGTTTCATATCATTTGGATCTACGGATCAAACATTTCGTCAACTTTTCATTTTGAAACTGTGCTAAATTTCAGACTGCTCTCCTCTATTTTGCTCTGTTTTTGACCACATTGGTTTCGACCACGACCTGATCTCAGATCACACTGCTTCTTTTTCGACCGTGTTTAGGCTTCCGACTGCTCCGCATCTTCTCGACCATGTTGGGTTTTCGATCGCTCACTAGTCGTCGATCTCACTGGTTGATTTTTGAACTGATTCGACCACGCCGGTCTCAAACCACTTGTTGGTTTTCAACCACGTTAGGTTTTCGACCGCTCGCTGGTTATTGACCTCACTGGTCGTATTTCGATCTGTTTCGACCACATCGGTCTTATACCACTCGTTGGTTTTCGACCACGTTGGATTTTTGATCACTCACTGGTCGTTGACCTCATTAGTCGTATTTCGACCAGATTCGACCATGTTGGTTTCGACCACGTTGATTTTTCGACCATATTGATTTCGACCATGTTGATTTTCGACCACACTAGTTTCGACCACGTTGATTTTCGATCACGTTGGTTTTGACTATATTCATTTTCGACTACATTGGTTTTGACAACGTTGATTTTTAATCACGTTGGTTTTCTACCGGATTCGACCATGTTGGTTTCGACAATGTTGATTTTCGATCAAGTTGGTTTTCGACCGCTCTCTGATCACTGACCAATCAAGTCGAATTTCAACCACATTTGTTATCGACTATGTTGGTTTTCGACCACTCTCTAGTCATCGACCGTTAGAGTTGATTTTCGACTACGTTGGTATTCGATTGGTAGTCGATCTCTGACCATGGTGATTTCCGTCTGTAGTCGAATTCTGACTATATTGGCTTCCATCTGGTAGTCGTAACCGACTACGTTAATTTCCGACCAGTGGTCGTAATCCGACCACATAGTATTCTGAACTGGTCGTGGACAGTTCTGTGTTTCTCTATTTTTTTAAGAAGACTTCATATTCTAATCTTCGTAGTTTTGTAGCTATCAAAATAAAAAATTGGTAAATATTTAAAGGAAAATTTTTAAGTCACCATTTATCCCTTTGTTACCAATCTGATCCTACAAATAATGTCCCATCAACCTAATTAAATAATCTCATCATGACCCTATCCTCTTAACTTCAGCATTTGAATTATTAATTGTGATTCGTACAGTACATCTCTCTTTGAATTTGAATTTGTGCGAGACATGGCTTGCATAAAGCCCCGAATGCGTGTACTACTGTACATATAGGCTGCTATTTGAATTTGTACGAAAGACAGTGAATAAAAGCAGATACAAACATTTTTTACGACACACATATCGTGCATGCGTCCTTCAACTTACACTGCACAGAATTTGCAGAGTGGTGTATGACGACGCCTAGATCTGGACAAGTGGACATGCCACTGGCTGCTCCTGCCGTCGACTGTAGCGTCGTCTTATCCTCCAGTCACCGGAGTGTGAGAGATGGAGACGTGTCGGTGGAGAGAGAGTGGTCTGGTGGAGGACGGGTAGGGGTGGCCGGGCTCTTCTAGGCTTAATGATGATTTATACTTGTACTATCTACAGTAATTAACTTTTAAACGACACGTTTTTAAGATATGGTTAATAGGAAAATTATAGTAAAAGTTGTACTAAGTTCAACTGTACTAGTTAAAATTACATGTAACTATTTTTCTCTGCGTACTGCCTCTCACGAATAATCAGAATTCAAATATTTAAGCCATAAACCATCACTGCAAAAAAATCCACCCTTTAAGCCAAAAAAACTCAGCCACCGTCATATCGGGCCTCACATTTAATGTAGCTCTGTCCATCAAACACCTTTTATTTTCAGGAAAAATTGAGCATTTGCCACCCTATAGAGTTATCTTTTAGGATTTAATAAATTATTTGCTACTTTGTGAGATGCACAGTACAATTTTTTTTTGCCATTTGGCATTTTCGGGGCATTTTCCACTCATTTCTTAGTTCTGGAGGGGGCAAAGCAATCATTTTCAGGATGCTAATGTGTCAATATTTGACAAAAGATTGGTAAGAAATTGTCGATAATACGGGGAAATGGACTTTGTAGGGTGTCTTTGGATGGTTAAATGACTTCTAAGGTGTCAAGGAGCCAAAATAACTTACAGTCGATTTTACCCTTAAAAATATAAATTATGGAATAAATATTGTCTATTAGATGCTGCATTGCTAACAATACATTGCAATTGCATCCCGAGACCAATCATACAAGAACATAATAAAAAAAATCGACGAGGAAAGATAGATGAATCTCTAAAGTCTCCATTTTATTACCACTTTAATGCGGTACAATGGTTGGTGGTGTGTACAATGAGTAGATTTTTTTTTACTGAATTGGCCTCCTGTGACGATTGTTTTACACATGTGACATCTGTGCACATATTTCGAAGTAGCGCCCACCCGGCCGCGGGACCACGGGAGCCTGACGTGTGGAGGTCTCGCGGCAGGGAGCACAGCCTTTTGCCCCCAGCACTCGCGCGGTAGAACGGAAAAGGAGCGCAGCACCACATCAGCAGTAGCAGGAGCACAAGCCACAGAGGTCAACAAAGCAATCCACCATTATGCTCTACTCCAATAATTGTGCGATGCTAACAAGTTTGGTGAACAAACCAAAATATATATGGTCCTTTTTCTGGTTAAACTATTGCAGGCGTGAATCACACTCAATTTTTTATTCCACGCATTTGCATTGTGTAATAAAAAATGGTACTACCAAATTGCCGCAATCCCGCCGTTTCCGCGGACACCGCGGTTTACGGGTGGGCCGTTCTGCTGCTGCACAAGCTCATGGCAAAAGGTCGCGCTCCCCGGCCGCGGGACCTGCATACGTCGGGCTCCGTGGTCCCGCGGTCGGCAAAGCTACTTTGGGCCCAAAAAAAACACGTACGGATATCACATATGTAAAAGATCCAGAGATCAATTCGGCAAAAAAATTCTAATGAGTGAGGGGACCATATGGTTCCTGACTCTCGAGCATGATGGGATAAAGATCTAAACCCACCCAGAGATGTTTATGTAATTGGCGACCAGACATCAAGATATCACAAGTTCACAACAATAAAACTTACTACTATTATTTTCATGTGGAAAATTTAAATATTTTTGTATGTGTCAATTAGTTGCCAAAACTGTAAAAGTTTAATTACATACCTTCTAAAACAACACCTATTTAATCATGCGTTGTAAGAAAATTAGTTGTTGAGACGGATCAATGGTAACAGATAGGGGTGAAAACGGGTCAGATTCGGACGGATATTGCTGTTACCATATCCTAACCCATATTTTTTCTCCAGATTCGGTACCAATCGGATTCGGTACCAATCAGATTCGGTGTCGGATCGGTCGGGATTAACCCATTTTGTTTGCACCCTTACTTGTTTGTAAGGAATGCATACAGTGCAGTAAATGGAGTAGGACGCACTGACTTGATGTTACTATTTAATAGCTGATGTGGAAGATTTTATTTTACCATTGCAAAAGAAAATGAAACGTCAAATAGTAGCACTAACCTGAAATCAAACTTGAAGATGTATCGGATTCGGACGGATATTCAGATTCGGACAGATATTGTTGTTACCATATCCTAACCCATTTTTTTTTTCTCCGGATTCGGTACTAGTCGGATTCGGTACCAATCGGATTCGGTGCCGGATCGGTCGGGATTAACCCGACCCGTTTTCACCCCTAGTAACAGAGGTGTCAAACCGGTGTATTTGTGGACAAGATTGATTGAAACGACTGCATAGTGTGCACGATTACCGGTCATAGTCCCACCGTTCCCAAATAGAAATTACCGTTCCCAAATATAAATTGTTGTGGCTACTGGTCAAACAGTAAAGTGAGAGAGTAGTTTAGTAGAGATGATGGATGAACAATGCTTGCCCCTTCCCTATGTCCAGAGCTGTATATATATTTCTATGAAGTGTATCTTACAACTCTATCCTTACACTCATGTGCCCTCCATAGATGATATCTATGTCATTACACACATCTCATTTTGGACTTTACAACCCCTTAGCAGGCCGGATGGGTTTAAGTGGGGGCCACCCCTACAACAGAAATCATTTTAATAAACATGTAGTTAAGCTTTTAAATTTTTACCACTAGTGTACAAAGTATTTCCATTTGTCACTTGAAGTTGATGGCCCTGTTCTTTTTCAGATTTTGGATTCAACTTTTGTGTTTTTCTACAGTGACTAACTTTTAAACAAATATTTTTTTTGAGATGGGGTCTACTAGTTAATTGTAGTACATACTGTACTGACTTCATTTATATTGGCAAAAACCGCACGTGAATTTCTGTTATTTTATAATCTCTCGTGTGAATAGCCCAAAACCACAAGCTACAGCAAAAAATAACAGGGCCGATATCGGCTGCGTGTGAGAGGCCTCAGGCTTTGGCTTTTTAACTATATGCTACAGTAACCCACTTTTAAATGGTGCGTTTTTAAGGAGGGATCTACAGATAGATTATAGTATACACTATACCGAGTTCAGCTGTATCGATCAAAATCGCATACGACTTTTTTCCTCTTCATACTGTCTATCACAACCACCCAAATTCAAAAATCATAAGCTAAAAGACAAAACCATAGCCCTAGAAAACCCACCCAATTAGAAGATTTATTATCAAAAGTACCTCCATGTCATTATATTTTTATTAGTTTTTATCAACATATAATTAGAAAAAGACAATAATCAATATGCATATTGAAGACTAGGCCTGCTCTTTTTTGTTTCGGATTATAATTTTGGCTACGGCTTATGGTTTTTGGACTGTTCGTGAGAGAGAGTACAGAATAATAGAAACTCATGTGCGATTTTGGACGATATAAATGAAGTCACTATAGTGTATACTATAATCAACTTGTAGAGTTTATCTTGAAAATACACTCCGTTTGAAAGTTAGTTATTATAGAAAAATCAAAAAATAAATTTAGAAGCTGAAAAGAAATGCCTTAGTGAAGCAAAATGAAACGAAGCAGTATATGGTCAGTTCTTTTTTTGTATTCGTTTGCATTGTCCAGGATGAGCTAACCTATTTTTTCTATTTTTAAATTTTTTAAATTTACTTATGTAAAATAAGTCACCATCAGCTACAATACAATTTCAGCCAGTGCAATTTCAGTTATAAGCCACCATTTTTAGTCCAACTGAGTAGAGCCTATAGTTTACTTCCATCTCTGAACAAAAAATTTGTCTTAATGAAAAGCGTGTCCATTATATTTAGGCCTTGCTCATTTCGACTTGTGTTTCTGGATTTTAGCTTATTTTTCACTATTCATAAATTTTGTCTTTTTTTGAACTTTTGGATTTTTTGAGATTTTTTGTCAGTTCTTTTTTTCATATTCGTTTGCGTTGTCCGTGATGAGCTAACATATTTTTTCTCTATTTTTAAAATTTAATTACGCCAAATAAGCTACCTTTAGTTACAGTGTAATTTCAGCCATAAGTCACTATTTTTCAGTTCAACCGAGTGGAGCCTTAACTAGCAATACCTTTTTAAAATATTTAAATACATTTACAAATATATTACGACATATGCTTGTAATCAAAAGATGTCCAAAACCCTCGTTTCACAACATCTGTCCATCTACTTCAGAAGCATCATCCTTCGCCCCTGATGGAAATGGGTGCGGCTCTGGTGCTGTGCCCCCTGCACTTAGCACGTGTAAGGATGCCCCTAGAAGCCACCACGTGTCCCTAAAAATTCAAAAAAAATTTGAAAAATTCTAAAAAATACTTAAAAATTCGAAAAATTGTAAAAAGTACTTTTTGTAAAATACTTTTATTAAAAAGTATTTTTAAGTACATAAAAATACTTTTTAATAAAAGTATTAATAAAAGTATAAATCAAAAAAAGTTTAAGTACTTACAAAAAATACTTTTTATACTAAAAAAGTATTTTGTTCAATTTTTCGGATTTTTAAGTATTTTTTAGAATTTTTTTGGAAGTTTTTTAAATTTTTAGAGACACGTGGCAGCTCTGGGGCACCCTGCACGCGGCGCGTGGGCACAGCACCAGAGCCGCACCCGATGGAAATCAAGAGTAGAGAGATTGTCCGCACATTGCAATCATTTAGTGGTTTGCTCATAATTTTACTTGCGAAATAGACCTGACCTGGCACGCACACAGTTGCAATCGGTCACATCAACCATACTGGTGATAAAGGTCACTCCAGAAGGCTGCCAACCCTACTAGTTGTTATGTCACCGTCTGGTGCGTGCGGTCCACGCAAGCAACATTAATGTCACCATGTGGTGCATGTGGTCCACGCAAGCGACTGAGACAGAACAGCAGCACTACTACATGGACAGACTCAGACAGAACAGCACTACATGGACGGACAAGGATATCTCTCTGTCAGCATTATCAGCTCGTTTGGCTAACAAAGTTTCTACTCCTTCCTCGCAATCACCTGAGTTTATTTCCTACCAGATGAATATAAGGGAAATCAGAGTTTTGCGTGACGATTTCAGTTTTTTTAATAATGATATCGAAGAATTCTTGTTTGTTAAATTTTGGCTAATGGTTTTTAATGTAGAGTATTCTTTTGAGCATGGCTTAATTTGTCCTGTGCTGAACGAAAAGGACTTTATTACTTAGGGCCTGTTTGGTTGGAGGCCTCCCAGGCAAATGCCTGCCAGGCAACACATCCTGGCCTCAGGCATCCAAAATCGAACGCCTGGGATGCATGCCTGGCCCAGGCAGCTTTTTCCAGCCTCCAACCAAACAGGCCCTTAGTACTCATAGCCAGGCAAGATTATCAAAACCGATTTTGAATTTTTTTATGGGAGGTCCGTAGAGCCGGTAGCACCAATTTTCGGAAAATTTTGATAATTTTTAGATAAAAATTTTAAATAAAATGGGTCAAAATCGGTATAAATCAAGAACAAAATTGGAGTAAATCGAATAAACTCAAGAGTAAAATAAAATATTTAAGACCAATTTATATTCTAATCAGAGGTAGAGGTGTTTGATAGAGCCAATTTTCACCGATTTCCTGTGATTTTTAGCCGATTTTTATAACCCTGAGTAGGACGTGATGCCATCTACTTGAAGACATTAAGCAGATGTCGATTATTGTGGTACAATGTAGACATCTTGGTCATGAGAGATGGCAACGGGTAAATATCTATCGGGTATTGCCATTTTATACCCGTACCCGTTAGGTATAAATTTATCCGTCGGGTTACCCGTATCCGCACGCGGGTAGGAAAATTTACCCATACCGCACTGCGGGTATTACTACCCGACGGTAACCTGCACCATAAGCATACCCGGTTCAACACATAAGAATATCATCAATTTAGACATTCATTAATCATACATGCCAAGCACAAAAGCGTCTAATGATCAAAATTAGTACATCACATAAACATACTTGACATGACCATATCAACATATGACAAACAAATAAACAATCAACAACAAGTAGATAATAAAATTAACATTTGAGTAGGATGTCTAGTTGTCTAATGCGGTATTCATTACTGCGGGTAGCGGTATGGGTAGATATACCACACCGCACTCCGCTACCCGGCGGTAGAGGATTTCGCCCGATAACGCACTCCATGGCATACAAAATTTTCCATACCCATTTTTTTATCGGGTAAAACCCGTCGGGTATTCGGGTATCGGATACCCATTGCCATCTCTAGTCATGACCCACTATGGATATTGCATATCATGCCAGCATGCATCATCAGACTAAAAACTAATTAGTTAGTCTTTTTAGTAACTAATGAATTTGCCGGCCATTCAACAGAATGTTTACAATATAGTTGCAGCGTAAGGACATTTTAGGCGTGTAATTAAGCCTTGAGACAGATGCCAACCCCGTGACGTGACCCACGAGTAGTCCTATGCACGGTGTTGGACATGGTGCCAAATGAGGTGTCTTCATTTTTTTTATGCATGTGAAGTGGTAAGTTGTCCATTATCTTTGCACAATGTGGGCACCTTGATCATGCCTCCATTTTATAAATATTGCAAATTATGTCAGTATGCACCAGACAAACTCACATTTGACATTAAACTTTTGATTCCTACGGCCTCAGCTACCACCGTTAGAGGTGTCATAGCCTTTGCGCTTTGATGATCGGGCCTCTCTCGGTGTGGTTCGACAAAACCTGTTCGTCGCCATTATCACTGCTACTGATGAGGACATCACTCCTTCGAATGCAACTGCTGATCCTCCAACCGTTATGCAAGGTCCAATGACCCGAGCTCGCATGCGACAATTAAATCTAGAGGTGAGCTCGTTCTTAAGCGATCATTTTCATAGTTTTGAGAATAGATTGCTACCTAATGATGTTATCTTGCTTAGGAACATTGGAGAGGGTCATGAAGTACATGGAGAGAGGTGTGGAGGCGGAGAAGACCAGCAAGGACGTCCAAGTCAAGCCGGAGGTCCAGTCCAACTCGAGTTCGAGTCTGCCTCGGCCTTCAGGACCAGCTTGCAGTAAAACGGACGCCCAGGACGCATACGGACTCCGTTTTCGATGACCCACATATGCATGGAAAGATAATTTCATAGGCTAACCAATGGCTTTGGTTTGAGGTCCAAATTCTACAGGAGTCAACGGGAATCGTCGAAACAAGCAGCATCCAGAATCTGCTAGGGTGTTGCGTCACCGTCTTTTGGTCCGTTGGGCCGTGTATCATCTTAGAGCCCGTTAGGGGGCGCGTCCAGGGGGTGTGATGACCCTTAGACCTTATATCCAGCCGGCACCCCCACCATTAGGGTTGGGGTTTTGCTTGAGATCAATCTGTCATTGAACAGCCGCCGTTTTCGGTCGTGAAACACCACTTTCGTGATCTTAATCATACACCTGCAGATTGTCACTTCTTTGAGCTGCGTTCTTTCGAGTTCTTGTTTGTGTTCTTCGTTTCGCAGGCAGGGATTAGCCTTCTTGGCGAGGTCAACCGGATTAGTGACACGGTTGATAACTAGAGGAGTCGTGGTGCTAAGGTTGCAGGGTTCGGGTCTGTTGGATCTGAAGCCGGATCGGTGTGTCGCGCTCCACCAAAACGAGAGTTATCATCACCTGACGGAAGATCGGGAACCTCGTCCCCTTCATGTGGTATCAGAGCTTCGGGTTTCGTCAGTTCGCATCTATCCCTAGTTCGAGTATTTCGCCTTCGTCCCCATAGTCCACCGCCATACTCAATTTTTTCTTTCCCGTCCCTAGAACCTTCCGCGCCATAGCCTTTGCATAATTCAGTCTCGAGTCCGTCGTGTTGAATTTGTGTCCTAGGTCAAGTCTTGTTGCTGGTTAGTTTGTGTTTGAGTCCAGTTCGTGTGTTTTCTCCCACCGTTTCCATCAAACCCTAGCCGCCTCCGCCAATTTTCCGCACTTTCTTCCCGCTTTGTCCTCTAACTCGAGGCCCTTCTTCAAACGGCCATAACTTTCTCATACTGGACTCAAATCAGCGATTTTTTTGAAATTGGGTGAAATTAAATTTTGCATCCAAACTCCCCAACTTTGTCGGGTTGGCGAATTTATTTTGCCCAAATTCGGCCTGAAAGTTGAGTGCTCGAGCTCAAAGTTCATCACCAAATTACAGAGACCTTCTTTATTTTCTCAGAGGCCACACCTTACATCGATTGAGGTGAAACTTTGTGTGGTTCCTATTTTTGTGCTCGCTCTGTGAAAAATATCAAAAAAATAAAAATTCAAAATTTCCCAAAAAAATAACGACAGCCCAAAAATAGAAAAAAAGAAGGGCAAAGAGGAACAATATCTAGAGGAGCACATAGAGAAGGGCAAAGTGAGTGTGTTAACGTGTCTTTGTCTTGGTCCTTGATTCAGATACGCTTGTCTGTCCATCATCCTTGTTTCACCACCTTGTTTGTCACACACTGTACTTGGAACACCTTAGGCCAAGAACGAGAATAGGTATTTGGGACTATAATTCAGCATTGCTATCTCATCTCGACTTGTGTGCCACATATACATATTTTTCTCTTTGTGTGCCTTCCAAGCTCCACATATTCTTCAGATCATTACAAAAAAGACCCTTGCAATCTTGGTGCCACTTCCTCACAATATCACGAACCACCACGGTTGTACCATTCATCGCTTGCATTGGTAAGAACTTGGTAAGACGTGTGTGAGGTGTGATTCCACCAACCCATAAATAGTTGATAGGGCTTTTATTTGATAACTAATCATGCCAAACGACGAGCCCGCTTTGAAAAGTGACTTGCAGGACTGAAGGAGCAGATGCTAGCGAGAGGTGGCCAAGCTAACGAATGAAGTTAAAAACGCTATGAAGGATGTCGGCTATTCGCTTGAGAGTATGGACGGCGCATGTCCACACCGACCGGAAGGTTCAACAGACTTGAGACCAACCTTCCAAAGACCAATGACGCCAACAGAGAAGAGGAAGACGACGAGATCCACGACAACGATGTTGTCTCCGGGGGAGATGGTAAGGTTGATGAGAGGGCGACACGCGAGAACACCCTGCGTCGACGCCTTCAACGCAACCGTACAGGTATGAGCAGTAATGGAAATCAGCGCAATCGTGGTAATGTTAATAATAATAATGATGATCTTTATGGAAAATATGATGCTGAGGAATATCTTGATTGGGAGATGGCAGTAGAACAAAAAATTGCTTCCCACCTTGTACCTGATCATCATAAGGTTAGACAAGCTACTAGTGAATTTAAAGATTTTGCTATAATCTGGTAGCAAGAATTAGCTAATTTGCATCTACAACCTGAGTCATGGTATAGACTAAAAGAAGCAATGCGTGATCATTTTATTCCTCCTTCTTACAAACGTGATTTGCGTAAGAAATTGCAGCGCTTAGAGCAAGGTAATATGTCTGTCCAAGAATATTATGCAGAGCTTCAAAAGGGCATGATTCGTTGTGGGGTAGTAGAGGATCCAGAGGATAAAGTATGTCATTTCTATGGTGGATTGAGGTGTGAAATTCAGGATATTGTTGATTATAAAGAATTTACTACTACCAACCGTTTGTTCCAGCTTGCTATGCTTGCAGAAAAAGAATTGCAGGGACGACAGCCGCCAAGGAGCAAGAGCAACTTCAGCAGCTCCTTCACGCCCAAGACGACGACACCGCCAATGAAGCTGTTCCCTTCGTCAAGTGCTCGTCCTCCAGCTCCACCAGCGAGCACACGTTCGTCAACTCCTTCACCTTCGGCCGCACGCACCATGGAATCTGGTAAGACTCGTTTGCAGGAACCGGCCAAGAGTGCATCATCTGTGGCTTCCACCGGCGTTCTTCTTCCATTCATGCCACCGCTGCCATGGACTTGGTCACGTGCGTATGATTGTCCTAGCAAGCGGGCATACATTGCTACGAGAAAATGGAGGCTACATTAGCACTTCGATGTAGAGGAAGACATTGTTGATGAAGTCGCCTCGGACGATGATCATGATGAAGATGGTCTTTCTTTGGGCATAGACGACGCAGCAACTATCGAGCCATCATTGTACAATGAGTTCTCGATGAGATGATGGAGAAAGCGAGAAGCTCCAGCGCCATAACTTGTTTCAAATTTTCTTCGTCATTAAAAATCGGCGTGCACGAGTCATCATTGACGGAGGAAGCTGCAACAACTTGGTGAGTTCTGATTTGGTTAAGAAGCTTGAATTGACCACGCGACCACATCCACATCCGTACCATATTCAGTGGCTCAACGACTCGGGTAAGGCAAAGGTAACACAAACAGCCCGGGTGCATTTTTCCCTTGGTACATATTCTGATTTGTAGATTGTGATGTGGTACCGATGCAAGCTTGTTCTCTTTTATTGGGTCGTCCGTGGGAATTTGATAATGATGCTACACACCATGGTAGAGGTAATAAATATACACTTATGCACAAGGGACAAAAAATTACTTTGCTACCTATGACCCCTGCACAAATTGTACAAGCTGATAGAGAGAGAGTTGCTAGTGAAACTAAACAAGTTGATGCTAAAGCTGAAAACAAGAAGGAATTAAATTGAAAAATCTGTTATGCTTACTACTAAATCTGATCTTGCAGAGATTAATGATGTGTGCTATGCTTTGATATGCAAAGATGCTTTATTTTCCACAGATGATATAGCTAGCACTTTGCGCTACATCACTAACCTTTTGCAGGAATATAGTGACATGTTTCCCACCGAGATACCTCCAGGACTTCCACCCATTCGAGGGATTGAGCACCAGATTGACTTGATTCCTGGAGCGAACTTGCCAAATCGAGCTGCCTATAGAACCAACCCCGAGGAAACTAAGGAGATTCAGCGCCAAGTCCAAGACCTTTTGGACCGCGGGTATGTACGTGAGAGCCTTAGTCCTTGTGCTGTTCCAGTTATTTTGATTCCAAAAAAAGATGGCAATTGGCGCATGTGTGTAGATTGTAGAGCCATTAACAACATCACAATAAGGTACCGTCATCCTATTCCCAGGCTAGATGACATGCTTGATGAGTTAAGTGGTTCTATAATTTTTTATAAAGTAGACTTGAGAAGCGGATACCACCAAATAAGAATGAAATTAGGAGATGAATGGAAAACTACTTTTAAAACCAAGTTCGGCTTATATGAGTGGTTAGTAATGCCTTTTGGTTTAACTAATGCACCTAGCACTTTCATGCATTTAATGAATGAGGTTTTACGTCCTTTCATTGAAAAATTTGTGGTGATTTATTTTGATGATGTCTTGATATACAGCAAGTCTTTAACTGAACATCTTAATCATCTACGTGTTGTTTTTGATGCTTTGCGTGCTGCACGTTTATTTGGTAACCTCGAGAAGTGCACTTTTTGCACCGAACGAGTATCGTTTCTTGGCTATGTTGTGACCTTGCAGGGAATTGAGGTCGATGAAGCCAAGGTGCACGCTATACAGAGCTGGCCAACGCCCACAACCGTGACACAAGTGCGGAGCTTTCACGGACTTGCAGGATTTTACCGCCGCTTTGTGAAGGATTTCAGCACCATTGCAGCCCCATTGAATGGGTTGACAAAGAAGGGCGTTGCGTTTCATTGGGGAGAAGAACAAGAGGCGTCCTTTGCTCTTTTGAAGGACAAGCTTACTAACGCGCCATTGTTGCAACTTCCTGATTTTGGTAAGACTTTTGAGCTTGAATGTGATGCTAGTGGAGTTGGCATTGGTGGCGTTTTGATGCAAGAAGGTAAACCCATTGCTTACTTTAGTGAGAAATTGAATGGACCTGTTTTTAATTATTCCACGTATGACAAAGAATTGTATGCTCTCGTTCGTTCATTAGAGACATAGCAACATTATTTATGGTCTAAAGAATTTGTTATTCACTCTGATCATGAATCACTAAAACATATTCGAAGTCAAAACAAACTGAATCGTAGACATGCTAAGTGGGTTGAATTTATTGAATCTTTTCCTTATGTCATCAAACACAAGAAAGGGAAGGATAATATTATTGCTAATGCTTTGTCTAGACGATATACCATGCTGCCCCAACTTGATTGTCGTATATTTGGGCTTGAAACAATTAAAGAACAATATGTTAATGATGATGAATTTAAAGATGTGATGGAAAATTGTAAAGAGGGATGTACATGGAACAAATATGTGATACATGATGGGTTTTTGTTTAGTGCTAACCGCCTATGCATTCCAGTTGGTTCCGTTCGTCTTTTGTTGTTGCAGGAGGCACATGGAGGAGGATTGATGGGACATTTTGGTGCCAAGAAGACGGAGGAGGTGCTGGCCACACATTTCTTTTGGCCAAGGATGAGACGAGATGTAGAGCGAGTCGTGGCTCGGTGCGCCACATGTCAAAAAGCTAAGTCGCGGTTGAACCCACATGGTTTGTATATGCCTCTTCCCGTTCCTTCTATTCCTTGGGCTGATATATCTATGGACTTTGTTTTGGGATTGCCAAGGACTAAGAGGGGGAGGGATAGTATTTTTGTGGTGGTTGATCGTTTTTCTAAGATGGCACATTTTATTCCTTGTCATAAAAGCGACGATGCTGTTCATATTGCTGACATTTTCTTTCAAGAAATCGTTCGCTTGCATGTTATGCCTTCTACTATTGTTTCAGATCGCGATGCAAAATTCTTGAGTCACTTTTGGCGCACTTTGTGGAATAAATTGGGGACAAAGCTGCTGTTTTCTACAACTTGTCATCCCCAAACTGATGGACAAACAGAGATAGTGAATCGAACATTGTCCACCATGTTGAGAGCGATCTTGAAGCTCAATTTGAAGATGTGGGAAGAGTGTTTGCCGCATGTGGAGTTTGCATATAATAGGGCGGAACACTCCACCACCAAGGTAAGTCCCTTCCAGGTAGTGTATGGATTTAACCCCCGTGCTCCTATTGATCTTTTGCCTTTACCTACCACTGAGAGAACACATAATGATGCTAAAGAGCGTGCTGAATTTATTCTTAAATTGCACGAAACCACTAAGGCAAATATTGAAAAGATGAATGAAAAGTATAGAATTGCTGTTAGTGAAGGTAGAAGGGAAGTTAAACTTGTACCGGGTGATTTGGTTTGGTTGCACTTGAGAAAAGATAGATTTCCAGAGTTGCGTAAGTCTAAATTAATACCAAGAGCTGCTGTTCCTTTTAAGATAATTGAGAAAATAAATGATAATGCATATAAACTTGAGTTACCACCCGAGTTCGGGGTTAGTCCCACCTTTAACATTGCAGATTTGAAGCCATACTTGGGAGAAAAAGATGAGCTTGAGTCGAGGACGACTCCACTTCAAGAGGGGGAGGATGATGAGGACATCACTCCTTCGGATGCAACCGCTGATCCTCCAACCGTTATGCAAGGTCCAATGACCCGAGCTCGCATGCGACAATTAAATCTAGAGGTGAGCTCGTTCTTAAGCGATCATTTTCATAGTTTTGAGAATAGATTGCTACCTAATGATGTTATCTTGCTTAGGAACATTGGAGAGGGTCATGAAGTACATGGCGAGGGTGTGGAGGCGGAGAAGACCAGCAAGGACGCCCAAGTCAAGCCGAGGTCCACCAACTCGAGTTCGAGTCCGCCTCGCCTTCGTGACCAGCTTGCGATAAAACGGACGCCAGACACTACAACAAAACATCCGTGGGGAGACATCATATTTGTAGGTTAGAGACGCTTTTGTTTCGTCTCCCACAGACAACCGAGACGCTTTTATAAAGCGCCATAGAAACGTCTCTACATGAAGCGTCTCAAAATATAGAGACGCTCTCTAAGGCGTGCCTATATTATTTGAGACGTTCATTAGAGACATCCGCATCGCATCCCTATAAAGTTAGAGACGCTTTTATAAAAACGGTTACACCACGCCTCAATTAATATAGGCACGTGCGTTGAGACGTTATGTGCCGTCTCAAGATGTCCATTGTAGTATGTATTTTTATTTTGATTGGTATATATTTTCTTCTATACACACAAATACGTATCCGTATGAGAATATAATATTCCATATATTTATTATATATACATGTATATATAATAATTTTATAGGCAGCACCATAATATTGAGTACATATTTTATAAAATATAAGGAATGGGCGTAGCACAACAGATATCTTGTTATAAGAAAAGCAAACCAACTACAATGGAACCAAGCCACACCCGGCAAACCATTGGCAATTGACAAATTCGTCACTATTGCACCCTCCAAACCCCAAAGAAGTTTACATAAGAGAGGTTTACAAATAATTATAGCATCCATTTAAATCAACAGAGTTCACAACTAAATAAAAATCTAATATGCGATAAATACATGTCGGTAAAACATCCTCCAATTTGACACACATCTTTTTTAAACCGCTATAATAAATCATCAAGTCTATTTCTTCAATCGAAAATTGTGCATCGTGTCTTCCACTCTACATTTCTTTTCATAGTCCTCCATATCCTGCAAACATAGCAATATTAACAACAAAATATCGATATGAGCAATCATGAAAAATCTTATGGTACAAGTTCGCTTAATTAAACTAGAAGTGGCATACCTAGCGAGTAGAATGTTTAGGCTTTTTACCTAAAGCAATAGATATAAGGAATACATGCTTCATAGCAATACATGTCACAATATCACTCAGTATAATGAAGTCCAAACTATCTATAATATTCATGATGTACTTTGATGAAACAATTTATTCTCAGAACAATTCTAAAAGTCGATAACAAGTGGCCTCCATTCTCACAAACTTATAATGCGAAGCTTTGATTCATGTTGACCAATGACCACAAAAATGTATTAGGATTGCACAAAGATGAGGTAACAAGAAAACTTACGGGGCTATGTAGTTGTTTACTAGCAAGAAATAAATCCGCGAATTTACGTTCTTTCATGTATCGTGGGCACACTCATATCCGAACTTTGAAATTTCCTGAAATAAGATAATACTATTCAATAAAATCTTAACAAAATACAAAATTAGGCACTTAGAGAATAACTTGAGAGATCTTTTGATGGTTAACAATGAGCCGTTGACCAATAATGTTTAACACCAAAAACTAGTATGAAGGTTAAGAGAGTAATGAATTATCGCCCAATAGAAGCTCGATGAACTGGAGTGGCACTTAACTCATAAAAGCAAGATCGAACATAAATCAAACTATCATCCTAACGAAGACAAGGGTGACTAACAAACCATTTAGCTTTACGGCGGGATAGCCCGATTCAAGTAACTCGATAGAAGGCGGATCACCGATTATATAGGTAGGTCAAGATCTCCTTAATTCAGCCTTTATAGCAAGCGATCTGCGGTGCTTAACAAAGACTTTGTTAACTAGAAGCACCTCACTACGGTCTGCAGAGCTCAGCGGCGTCGGGCTCCGGCACGACGGTGGAGGGGATGGGCGGGATCGCGGGGATGGGTGGGATGGAGGGGACGGGAGGTCGGAGGCGAGGTGTTTGATCCGCCGGCGAGGAGGTCCGCTGCTTGGTGGCCTCGGCGGCGATCTCGCGAGATTTGGTGGCGGTCTCCGAAAAGATCTCCTTAGACTTCTTCGCGGTCTCCGACACCAGAGCCGACGAACGCTTGGGTGCCTCCATCGACAGCTCCTGCGACCGCTTCGCCGCCTCATCTTCGTCCATGAGGATGGCGAGCGGGACGATGTGCAGGATCTCCCTCATCTTCGTCCTCACGAGCGAGTGGGATTGGGGCGGGCCGGATCCGCCGGTGGGGCTGAGGCGAGGCGGCGGATGAAGCGAGAGGGGCGAGCCGGATCCGCCGGTGGGGTCAGCGCGGGCGCGGATGAAGCGAGAGGGGCGGGCCGGATCGCCAGTGGGGGCTCGGGCCGGAGGCGGTGGAGGATGAAGCGAGTGCGCGAGTTGGGGGCGGAGGAGGAGGCGGCGGATCTGGGGGGCGGAGGCGCCGGCGGAATCGACGGATGGAGGAGGAAAGTGCGAGAGGAGGGCGGAGATGAGAGGGGGACCGAGGGGGTGGCGGCGGGCGAAGAGTATCTGGGCGGGCAGGGGAGTTAGGTTTATTATTTTAGGATGGCCCATTTTGTTTTTTTAATGTTTTTATATGGAGATAATAGATAAGACGTCTCAAATAATAAATAAGATATCTAAAATTTCGTCTCTATACATGAGACATACTCCAAAACGTCTCAACAGCCGTTTTAATAGAATTTAATAGCGTGCAACCCTTTAGAGCGTCTCAAACTGCGTCTCTATTTCAATTGTGGTTCTAAAAAGAGAGACATGATTCAAAGCGTCTTAAACAAAACGTCTTAATATGTTCATTTTGTTGTAGTGGGATGCATACGGACTCCGTTTTCGATGACCCACATATGCATGGAAAGATAATTTCATAGGCTAACCAATGGCTTTGGTTTGAGGTCCAAATTCCACCGGAGTCAACGGGAATCATCGAAACAAGTCAACATCCAGAATCTGCCAGGGTGTTGCGTCACCGTCTTTTGGTCCGTTGGGCCGTGTATCATCTTAGAGCCCGTTAGGGGGCGCGTCCAGGGGGTGTGATGACCCTTAGACCTTATATCCAGCCGCCACCCCCACCATTAGGGTTGGGGTTTTGCTTGAGATCAATCTGTCATTGAACATCCGCCGTTTTCGGTCGTGAAACACCACTTTCGTGATCTTAATCATACATCTGCAGATTGTCACTTCTTTGAGCTGTGTTCTTTCGAGTTCTTGCTTGTGTTCTTCGTTTCGCAGGCAGGGATTAGCCTTCTTGGCGAGGTCAACCGGATTAGTGACACGGTTGATAACCAGAGGAGTCGTGGTGCTAAGGTTGCAGGGTTCGGGTCTGTTGGATCTGAAGCCGGATCGGTGTGTCGCGTTCCACCAAAACGAGAGTTATCATCACCTGATGGAAGATTGGGAACCTCGTCCCCTTCAGCTACCATGTATGCGTTCTTCATACGTCTTAAGATGACCGATGACTTTCTTCATGGTCATTATCTCCAGGTCTCCAAATTACTTTATGATTGAGGCAATTAGAAGGAACTTTGAGGGGATGGCATAAAGGAATTTTTTTACCACATACAAGTCTTCCATCTGTTCCCCAATGGCCTAAATCTTGTTGACGATGGTCAACCGGATAGCGAAGTCATTGATCGACTCCGTTTTCTTTGTATGTAGCACCTTGAACTCGGTCTTGACAATTTTCATCTTTGCTTCCTTCAGACGATTGGTGCCAAGATGCATTATTTTCAATGCCTCTCACGCATCTTCGGTTGTCTTCTTTCCGGCCAGTAGGAAGAGTGTCTCCTGTGAGATGCCTTGATAGATGCAAAGATGCATCGCCTTTAATGTCTCTCACGTATCTTTAGCTATTTCCTTTTTGGCCAATAGGAAGAGCGTATTCTCTGAGATACCCTAATAGATGGCCATCG
This sequence comes from Dendrocalamus sinicus, assembly GCA_036346575.1. Lineage (NCBI taxonomy): Eukaryota > Viridiplantae > Streptophyta > Magnoliopsida > Poales > Poaceae > Dendrocalamus > Dendrocalamus sinicus. Next base: position 7,018,666 of record CM070665.1, on the reverse strand, counting down.
TTGCCATCTGGTCCTTGTGCATATCGACGTTGCCATTCTCAACCACATTCCACACTCCTTGAGCCATCATATACACATTCATCTTGATTTCCCTGGCTGCATAATTGCTCATCGTGTGCGTCAGATAGTGCAATGAGACGACGAAACTCTCCTTAGCCATCACACTGATATTGTCTCGTCACCGGTTATACTACTTCTCGGAGAGCACAGCATAATCTCAAGCATACATGGATCAAGAACTCATGCTCTGATACCAAATATTGACACAACCCCAAGTGAAAACTCACATATATGCATTCACCGTGGAAGAGAACAAGAACGTTGATACTCGGCTGCAATTGCCTAGCCAGAGCTTTTCTTTTTTCTCTATTCTCTTGCTCTTGCTTTTATTAATCTCAACTTTAAGATCAGTACTTATAGTATATATATAGATCTATCTATAAAATAACTTAAATAAAGAAAGCCAAACAAAGAAAACAAAATAACTAATTTTAATTCGATACCGATTACATCAAAATCCTAACATCCAATTACTTATTAAGTATGGATTACTTTCTAATAATCTTCAACTATAATGCATATTGCAGCTTGCAAAATCTCCATGTATCCTAACACCCTAGTACGGGCCAGCTCGATGCATGGTTATTTTTAGTATAGCTAGGGAACTGTACTACTACTGCTTACGAATGATCACTCAGATGGTTATTATGCACGCGCAAGCGACAGAACAGCACTACTACATGCAGAGTATCTAGCACTATTGTAACAAAAAAATTTCAATTCTAACCCCTTTCGTACGTTAATTCCATTTGTAGCCCTCCGTTCGACCGCGCAACTCGCTGGCGTCGACACGTGTCCGATCGTGCGGTCCCAGACCGCACGACTGCATTGTAGCTAGGTCGTACGGTCTCAGACCGCACGACCCTTCTATTCATCACGTATCGACCGCACGACTACTTCTCTCGACCGCACGACCGAGATTAAACAAAAATCTTCGACCGCACGACTCTTACAAGACCTTGACCACCGCACGACTCGATCTTGAGCGGTACGAAGGTATTTTAACACTCATGCGGTACAAACTAGTCAAGATTTTTGTTCAAAGCACATAAAATACTCATGCGGTATTTTAACACTCATGTGGTATTTTTGTAATACTCATGCAGTATGGGCTTTGAACTGGTTAAGGTCTTGTAACGGTCGAAGATTTTTGTTTAATCTCGGTCGTGCGGTCGAGAGAAACGGTGTGGTTGGTTCGCGATGAACAGGAGGGACCGCACGACGTAGCTACAGTGTGGTCGTGCGGTTTGGGATCGTATGACCGGACACGTGTCGGCGCTAGCGAGTCGCGCGGTTGACCGGGGGGCTACAAATGGAATTAACGTGCAAAGGGGATCAGAATTGGAATTTTTGGTTGCAATAATGCTAGATGTGTCCAAAATTCCTACATGGATGGACAAGGATATCTGACTATCAGTCTTATCAACTCGTTTGGCGTTTCTACTCCTTCCTCACAATCACCTGAGTTTATTTCCAACCAGATGAATATAAGGGAAACCAGATTTTTGTGTGACGATTTCAGTTTTTTTCCTAACAATGGTATCGAAGAATTCTTCGTTTGTCTGATTTTCAGCTCATGGTTTTTAATTTAGGGTATTCTTTTGTGCATGGTTCAATTTGTCCTGTGCTGATTATTGGGAATTTTACGTGGCTTTCAATATTTATTATGTTTATTGTCTATTTTTACTTAATGTGAAATTATTCATATTATTGATGTAAGTGATAGGAAATATTTTGATGTGGAATTTAACTCGAGGAATTAATACTCGAGATGCCGAAGACGGTTGTGCTGAAATATGGTAGACATATTTATTAAGATCAAGTCTACTGGAATTTGATATACATGCATTTGTTAACCTAGGCACAACACAGGGTGGAATAGCTGGGTTTGTTTTGCAGGTTCGGTTCTGCAGGCTGTTGACCCACATGATCAGATTGGAATTGATCTCATAAACAATCTAATCATGACGCATGACTCACACATGTGTGCTTGGGACTAATATATTTTAGACTCATATAACTGGCTGTCTAATCATGGTTGGTGACATGGTTCAGGAGTCTCACAGGATACCGGAAACAGGTGAATCACTTATAACACCTAGAAGTGGAGTCTATAAAAAGGTCCCTACCCACTAGCCTCATTACGCATTGTGAGCGGCACCACAGATAAGACAGAGAAATAGAGGGTAGACCGAAAGACTATGAAATCAATCCAGGGTTTAGAGAAAAACCCAATATTGATATCTGAGCCAGATTTCATGGTTCGCCGGACGGGGTTCTTCTCGATTCGGCCTCGTCTTCTCGGTGAATCTAAGCCAAGACGGACTCCGCATCATCGCCTCGGTCCTGCCATGGGTCCTCGGTCTTCGTCTCTCTCGCATGGCGCGTTTGCAATATTGCCGGGTCTCACGCCATCACGTGGTGCTAATCTCCAACTCCTCCATCAATTAGCGCCAGCACGTTGTGCTATCTCAACTCCTCCATCTATTAGTCAACACTTAAATCAGAAGATCACATCAGTTTTGAGTGACGGACAAACCTTTCACGTCACGGCCGGCCGCGATTCTATCAACACATCAATTCCTCGGCTAGCACGCAGAAATTAGAAGGCGACTCTGAGACGGCCGTCCACGCGGAAGGTTTTCTTACGTTTCTTTTCTCTGGCGTCGCGTCTCCTCTCGACGTCTTCGGTGTCCTTGGGTGTGCATCTCCTCTCAGCGACTCTGGTTTCATCGGGCGGCGTGCCCTCTTTGGCACGGTCAAACGCGCGTGGAAGACTTCGCGCGGGAAGGTTAAGCCCGATCACGTTTTCTTCTCTCAGGCGGCGTGGTGCCGCTAGATTGGATCCCGGTCGGCGCATCACGCAAGGAACTGTGCATGCGGATGTGAAGAGCACTGTGCGTGCGGATGTGAAGAGTAATGTGAAGCTTGCTTAATCAATAAAGTAACCAGAAGTTGATTCGTGAACACCCAGCAAAGAGAGGAGTTGTTTCCATCAAACCTCGATCCGCGTGCGAAGGAAGGCATATTGTCCTGGGTCATCTCTCGGCAGTGAATTCTTCGGTTCTGAGGTATCATTTGTTTATAGAAGAAGATAAACTCTCTCAGAAAAAGGAAATAAATACTTCTGAGTTACACTTTAGAGAGGAAAAAGGTAATAATAAGATGAATTGGCAAAAGAGGAAATCTAATAGCGATTTCAAAGAAAAGCTTAACAAGAAACGCGATTGGGATGATCGTAGAAATTATAACTCTTTTCGGAGGAATAAATGTAATACCCCAAAAGTCTTTCGAGAAATAATTATTTAATTGGAGAGGGAGACCTTAAAGGAAAGAATTAAATAGTGTTTTTAGGGGTTTTCTGGATTTTCCTGGCAACCTGGGCCTGGGCCAAAGCCAGGGGGAAACCGGCCAAAGAGCGGGGGGAGGCGCCACCCCCCTCAACCCTAGCCGCCCCCTTCCTGCCCATTGCGCCGCCCCCTTCTTCCTGCCCTTGCGCCGCCCCCAGCAGCCCCTCTCCCTCCCCTCTCCTCCATTGAAGCCCTCTACCGGTGAAAAAGTTCTCCATTCGCTGCCGGTCGAGCGGAGGAAGGAGATCAATCGCAGCGAGGCGTTTGGATCCGGAGGAAGGGAAGAGGAGGGGAAAAAGGGGAAAGGAAAAGAGAAGGAGTTCGTGGGGTGTTTGTCGTGTTCTACAGCGATTCGTCAAGGGTAATCCCTGTTTTCCCCCAATTAGATGTATATTTTAGTTGTGGTAGCAATATCGGTATTCTGGACTGTTAGGATAGATTTCGTTGGATGGCTGTTTTGGGGTAGTTTCGTGGGGATTCAGGTCTGGATTTCTCCTAGAGACTTGTAGAGGACGTCGTTATCTTTCCGTGAAGTTCTAGAACACGTCATTCGGACCTTTGTAGCAGAAGTTATGATTTTTCTAGTAGGACTGTTCTGCAGATTGGGAGTTTTCTGTCAGGTTTTGGTAGATTGGATTGGGCGATTCGAAAACGGGAGAATCAGAGGATCTCCATATTATGAAAGTTGTAGATAATTGTCTTAGCATTCCAGGAAGGTCAAGAAATCATGATTGGAACCTTCGTGCTGAAAGTTATGGCATTTTTAGTGCTCTGTCCAGAGAACCCGACGTGAAACTGATGTTTTAGAAAATTGGATGGTGCGGGTAGAAGATGGCTGATTCAGGGAGGCTCACCAACTAGGTTTAGTTAGATAACTTATTTATCTTTCCATAAAGTCTAAGAAGACCTATTCGAACTACTGTTCCAATAGATATGAATTTTTGAAGTCGACTGTCCACAGAGGGGCCAGGAGGACCTGTAGGATTTAGGGATTGGAACCAAGTTAAATGTTTTGTCAGTTTGTAAGTGTTTTTATTTGGTCTAAGGTCCACTACTGTTGTCTTAGCATATATTATAATTATTATTCAGGTGGTGGACTGATCCCAGGGGCAACACCTTCTGCACGTCCTTCGTTTTCTCGCGGTTAAGGCAAGTTAATGATGGTTTTAATTGAGATGGTGGAATGTCAATGTTTGATTTATATTGTGAGCATTTGTGTTAATGGATGTGGTGAAGGCGTACCAGTGATGTTCATGGTTGTTTGCAAGTTATGTTTTTATGAGAATTCCTTGTGCATAGTTAATATGGATGCAAGTTTTATTAAATTGAGACCTTCACACATATGCATCATGTCGATATATTGAAGACTTGGTCATGTAATGGCCAAGCATTTGCTGAGGTCTCCGTCATGTTGATGACGGGCTACAGGTCCCCATACTTGTGGAGTATGGGCTATTGGTCCCTGTACCAGATAGTACAGGCATGGGTGTGCATCGACGGATGCACACTTTGTATTACTGGTAAAATGCAAAAGAGAAAGAGATAAGTTATTGTTGATCATATTGCATTGCATGGTTTACTTATACGGCTGTTGGTTGAGTTATGAAGTGATGCTCATGTATGTTCATGTTGCATTTTATTATATTTGCTGAGTCGTTTGACTCACTCTTGCTGTTGTGGTGTTTTTTTAGGTACCTTTATGAGATCGGCATGCATGGGGAAAAAGAAAGATCAGTCCTATTGCACTTTGCACGTTCTACCCACAATGGAAGAAAGGAAGAAATTTAAATTCTAGTTGCATGAATTACTTAAGTAGAAGATGACTATTGATTGTCAGATTTAAATTGTAATAAAGAATTAGAATTCTTTTACGATGCTTCCGTTCTTTTTCTAAATATTATAACTATGGATGCTCTAGTAAACTTAAGCCAATTTTGCTTAGACTTGATTATATTACTTGATGTTATTCATTTCTTTTTAATTATGCTTGTTGAAACCCTTGATTTAGACAGTAAACAAAGGAGGTTTTGCCGAAATTTTGTGTAGCATATTTAGTTCAACATTGTTATACTACTAGTTTGGTAGCATTCCAGGTTATTGCTTGACTGGGGTGTTACAGTTGGTATCAGAGCGGGCTGTAGGTCCGTGGTTAATGAAATATTAAACTTGACACACTAAGTACTGTAGGTGGGAATGGGATTTGCATTGCATCTATATTTCTGTTGATTATTATAGTTGATTGTGTACATAGTGTGTGACTCTGTATTTGTTTGTGATATAGAGATGGCAAGGGGTAGAGGCCGTGGTCGTGGTCGTGGCTGGCAAGGTGCCGGACGAGGCCAGGCTGTGCTCTCGCCTGAGGTTCAGAACTCTGTAGCCGGGGAGGCTAGTTCTGTGGGATCAGAGGAAGAAGTTGCTTTGGCGGTTCAGGGGAACTAGACTCCACTCGCTGCACTTGTTGCCGCACCCGTGGTGGTACCTGCGACAGTACCAGCGATGGGTGCTATGGGACTGCACCAGTGGAATGCTTTGAGGTTGGACACCTTCGATGGTTTGGGCATGCCAGTTGATGCTGCTAACTGGCTGCGGCACAGAGAGGCATTTGGGAGTGTTGGGACTGACATCAGTGCAGCGGGTTCAATATGTGGCCTTTCAGCTGAAGGGGCAAGCGGATCTCTGGTGGGAGGGAGTCCTGTCAGCCAGAATCGCCGCCCATGGGCCAGCGACTTGGGAAGAATTCGTGGAGCAATTCAGGAGGAGGTTTTATCCTGCCTCATTTGTGGAAAGAATGGAAGTGTCATTGAACAGTTACAAGCAGGGCAAGATGTCAGTGTCAGAGTACGAATTGGGTTTCAATAACTTAATCCGCTTTGTTCCATTTGTGGCCACCAATGAGGTGGAGAAAGCCAAAAGGTTTCGCAGAGGGCTCAGGCAGGAGTTTTGCCAAGTGTTGGGGGGCCTTGGAGCTCCGTGACTTTGGCTCCTTGGTGGAGCAAGCTAGGGGCATGGAGCTAGAGATGCAGCTTGGGGAAGGATTGCAGGGGCACGGGTGGTACTGTGGTTTCGAGGGTGCAGATGGCGATCGGAAGAAGAGCTTGGAGGAGGTAGTGGGTCATCACTAAAGCCGCCCCCAAGAAGTTCAAGGGCCCGCAAAATTCATTCAAGTCCAGGTTCACCAAGCCCCAGGCATCATCTACCTTTCGATCTTCAGCAAGTGCTCCTATGATGCGTCCGGCTCTGGGATAGGGAATGAAATACTTCAATGTGGGAATGATCATCGTGCTTCAGAGTGTGCTTGGTTTGGAGCTTGCCGCCATTGTGGTTAGGTGGGCCACAAGGCATTGGTTTGTAAGCGGAACCCCGCCAGCATCATTAAATGGGAACCAGTTCAAGCATCATCTTTAGCGCCAGCGGCTTCTTCTCGAGGGTCGGTGCAGATGCTAGCAGTGCTCCTACTCACCTTGGGTGCAGCCTCAGCCTTACTACCCTACCCCTGGAGGGATGCCACTAGGGTACTTTTGGCCGCATTCTCCCGCGGCATTGTTTCCAGCTGAGGCGCCTTCAGCACCTCCGGCAGCTGCAGCACTGAAATACCCGGGTGCTGGGGCACCAGCCGGCCCAACATCAGTCTCCTACGCCTTGCCGACTGCCAAGTCGACGGGATGACCCGATGTGGTGACAGGTACGCTGTTGGTGGATTCAGTGGAGGCTTTCGTTTTGTTTGACTCTGGGGCTACCCTTTCCTTTGCATCTTTAGAGTTTGATAGTCGGGCAAAGATGAGTTTACAGTTTATAGCTCAGTCTGTTTTAGTCCATTCGCCTGGGGGAATTCTTTCCAGTTCCACAGTCTGCCCGGGTTGTGTGCTCACTATAGATGGGGAGGATTTTGCTGCTAACCTGATGGTTATGAACATGGAGCCGTTCGATGTTATTTTGGGAATGGATTGGTTGCATAGTTACCGTGCTGTCATATCATGTTTTTGGAAGACAGTAACTCTGCAAGCGCTGTCGGGCCAAGAAATAGTTTTCCAGGGTAGTGCCCCCTCTTTTTCACCCAGTGTGCTGGCTAGTTTGTATCCTGGTAGTAGAGCAGCAAAGAGTGGATTTCTTTTGTCTCTAGTGGAAAAGCCAAATTCCTCTCTGATTGCAGAAAGTATTGCGGTGGTTCGGGAATTCTTGGATGTATTTCCAGCAGAGTTGCCAAGGATGCCACCACCGCGTCCAGTGGAGTTCAGGATTGATTTAGTGCCAGGTGCACGACCGGTTTCTATGACCCTGTACCATTTGGCTCGACCTTTTCAGGAAGAACTAGAGAAGCAGTTGGATGATCTAAGAGCGAAGGACCTCATTCGACCCAGTGTGTCCCCGTGGGGAGCTCCGGTGCTGCTTACTAAGAAGAAAGATGGAAGTTGGCGCATGTGCATTGATTATCGTGCTCTCAACCAGTTGACCATCAAGAATAAGTATCCATTACCTCACATCGAAGATTTATTTGATCAGTTGAGGGGAGCTAAGGTATTCTCAAAGATTGATCTCCAGTCGGGATACAATCAGATTCCTGTCTGAGAGGAGGATATTGAGAAAACGGCATTCTCCACAAGGTATGGGCATTTTGAATTTAAAGTTATGTCTTTTGGACTAACGAACGCCCCTGCTGTTTTCATGGAGACAATGAACAGGATGTTGCATGAGTATCTGGATGACTTTGTAGTCGTATTTATCGATGATATTTTGATTTACTCAAAGACTGAAGCAGATCATGGGCGACATCTGAGGCTTGTATTGGAAACACTAAGGGAGCATAAGTTCTTTGCTAAGTTTAAAAAATGCGAGTTCTGGGTGTCTCAGGTGGGGTTCTTGGGGCATATCACTAGTGATAAGGGAATATCAGTTGATCCAAGTAAGGTTTCTACAGTGGTAGAATGGGAAAGACCGACCAATGTCAAGGAGGTGAGGAGTTTCCTCGGGTTGGCTGGTTATTATCGGTGATTTGTGCAAGGTTTCTCCATCATTGCCAAGCCCTTATCAAGGCTCACTCAGAAGGATGTGAGGTTTTAGTGGGATGATGATTGTGAGCGCAGTTTTCAGATTTTGAAGGAAAGGCTGGTAACCGCTCCTGTTCTCACTATTCCGGAACCAGGGAAACGTTTCACGGTTTTCTCCGATGCTTCACGAGTTGGACTGGGATGTGTTCTCATGCAGGATGGTAAGGTTATAGCTTGTGCATCGAGGCAACTGAAGAAGCATGAGTAGAATTATCCAACCCATGATCTAGAGTTGGCCGCCGTTGTGTTTGCGTTGAAACTTTGGAGGCACTACCTGTATGGTGAGACTTGTGACGTGTTCACCGATCACAAGAGTCTTAAGTATATTTTTACCCAGAAAGATCTGAATTTGAGGCAGCGCAGGTGGCTGGAGCTGATTAAGGATTACGATCTCACAATTCAGCACCATCCAGGCAAGGCCAATGTGGTGGCTGATGCACTTAGTCGCAAGGCGATGCCTGCTACTCTGGATTGTTTTATTGCTAATTTCGACCGTATGGGGATATCTTATTGTTATGCGGGCACGGCACGGGTGGAGACACAGTTGATCTTAGAGTCAGCCATTCCAGAGCGTGTGCGGGAAGCACAATAACATGATCAGTTACTGCAGAGGGTCAAGAAGCGTATGGAGATGGGCAAAGAAGGGGATTTCAGTTTGGATGAGTCTGGTGCATTGCGTTTTAAGGGACGCCTCTGTGTGCCACAGTTTGCGGAGGTTAAGGGTGATATTTTGAGAGAAGCACATCGCACCCCATATACTGTTCATCCAGGAGAAACAAAGATGTATCGTGATTTGAAGCAGAATTTCTGGTGGAAAAGAATGAAAGTGGATATAGCTAATTATGTGGCCTCTTGTGGTATTTGTCAGCAAGTAAAGGCAGAACATAAAAGACCAGCAGGGTTGTTGCAGCCATTAGAGGTCCCTCGATGGACTTGGGATGATATTTCTATGGATATTAAATGACTTCTGTAAAGAGCATGAAATCATTCAACAGTATACTTTACCTTACACTCCGCAACAAAGTATTGTTGCTGAACTAAGGAATAGAACACTTATGGATATGGCTAGGTCTATGATGGCTTATTCAAATCTTCCTCTGTCTTTTGGAGGAAGTTTTTACATACTGCTATTTATTTATTTATTAAATCATTCATTATCTAAGGCTGTAATAGTCACTCCTAATGAGTGGTGAACTGAAAGAAAAATTATAGCCTAAAAGCACGCCAAGAATTTGTTATTAGTTATTATTTATAATTTAAAGAGTACAAGTTTTATGATATAGAAAAAGAATAAACTGGTGGAAAGTAGGAATATAATTCTTTTTATATCTAAACACACCTCGCCATGCTAAGCAAGCAAGGGTGGAATTGTTGGCAACTCCACGAAAACACAGATAGATACATTTGGTATTAATTCTCACACTGAAGGAGATTCTACTCCTAAAGGAAATTCAAATCAAACTTCTAACACTAACATGCTTAGGAAAAGTGGGAGGAATTTAAGTACACCCCAATATCTAGATAATTATTATTTGTTTTTGGGAGAAGTTCACTCTAAAATTTCGGATTTAGAGGAAGAATCAAAACTGTGGGTGGAAGTAGTGCAGGAAGAATTAAACTCGATGAAGAGGAATAAAGTTTGGGAACTTGTTGATCTACCAAACAACCGCAAGTCCATCGGTTGTAAATATTTTTTTAAGAAAAATTGAATGCTGCGGGTTTAGTGAAAAATTATAAGACTACACTTGTCGTTGAACACTTTACACAAAGGAAAGGTACTGACTTTGTGGAACTTTACACAAAGGGAAGGTATTGACTTTGTGGAAACTTTTTTCTCTTATTGCTAAAATTACTGTAATTTATATTATTAGTGCTTTGATGGCTTATTGTGACCTTGAACTCCATTGAATGGATGTTGAAATTGCCTTTCTTAATGGTCTTTTTGGAGGAGGAAATTTATATTAAATAGCCGGAAGGTTTTGGAGAAAAAGGAAATGAAAATCAGGTTTGCAAATTGAATAGATCCATTTATGGTCTTAAGCAAGCTTTATGTCAGTGTTATATTCTATTTGATAATTCTATCACGTCATATGGTTATCAATGACGGAAGGTGATCATTACATATATACGAAAGCTATGCGTAAGTATTTTGTCTTATTGTCTTTATGTGTTGATATTCTCATTGCTTCTATTGACAGAATTACATTGATGGAAGTGAAAGCTTGGTTATATTTTTAAATTTGATATAAAAGATATGGAGGAAGCTTCCTATGTTTTAGGGGAGTGGAAATACATGGAGATCGAAATTTGATTGTCCCAAAAGGTATACCTTGGAAGTGTTTTAAACGATTTTCTATCGAATACAGTAAACCTGCTAATGCACCTATTGTGAAGGGAATTATACTCAGTGAGGAATTATCTCTGAATACTTCTGAGGAAAAAAGAAACTGTACTCAGTGAGGAATTATGTCCAAATACTCCTGAGGAAAAAGCTAAAATGAATGGAATTTCTTATTCTTCAGCTTTGAAATGTCTTATATATACTATGTCATTCACACGATCTGATCTTAGCCATGCCGTTGGAATCCTTAGTGGATATCAAAAGAAACATGGGGAAGAGCACTGGAAGCAAATCAAATATGTACTGCATATGTCAAAGGAATATATGGATTATTTATTATATTTTAATAGCCATAATCTTCAACTGCAATGTTATTATGATGCTGATTGGCAAATGGCTTCTGCTTATCTATTTACTTTGGCAGGAGGTATTATTTCTTATTGCAACAAAAAACATGATACATTTGCTTATTCTACCATGGAAGGTGAATATATTGCTGCATCTGAAGTAGCAAAGGAAATTACATGACTAAGGGAATATCTTTCATCATTTAAGGTCGTGGAAAGTGCATCACAACCTATCACTTATTTCAAAGTAAAAGTAAACACATTGAAAAAAAATCGACTGACTAAATCAGTTAGTCCAGAATTATTTTTTAAGCATGATTAAGTCATCGGACTTCAGTTTATTGATTGAAATATTTCAGCCAAGTGGGAGATGTTGGAAATTTTATGTGGCTTTCAATATTTATTATGGTTATTGTATATTTTTACTCAATGTAGAATTATTCATATTATTCATGCAAGTGATAGGGAATATTTTGATGCGGAATTTAACTCGAGGAATTAATATTCGAGATGCCGAGGACGGTTGTGCTGGGATATGGTAGACATATTTATTGAGATCAAGTCTACTGGAATTTGATATGCATGCATTTGTTTAACCCGGGCATAGCACAGGGCGGAATAGCTGGGTTTGTTTTGCAGGATCGGCTCTGCAGGCTGTTGACCCACATGATCAGATTGGAATTGATCATCTGATCATGACGCATGATTCGCACATGTGTACTTGGGACTAATATATTTTAGACTCATATAATTGGCCTGTCTGATCGTGGTTGGTGACATGGTTCAGGAGTCTTACGAGATACCGAAACAGGTGGATCACTTTATAACACCTAGAAGTGGAGTCTATAAAAAGATCCCTACCCTCTAGCCTCATTACGCATTGTGAGCGGCACCACGGATAAGGCAGAGGAATAGATGATAGACCGAAAGACTCCACGAAATCAATCTAAAGTTTGGAGAAAAACCCAACACTGATGGAAATAGACTTCATTACTATATACTCATATCCAGGAAAGGTTATCAAAACTAGTTTTGAATTTTTACCGAGGGGTCTGATAGGATCGGTAGAACTGATTTTCAGAAAATTTTAGTAGGTTTCAGACTGAAAATTTCAAATGATAATAAGTCAAAATGGGTTTGAATCAGTGCAAATCTGAAACAAAATCGGAGTAACTTGCAATAAAACAAAATATTTAAGATCAATTTGTACTCTAACCGAGAGTTACCTGGCAGGACTGATTTTCACCGATTTTCAGTGATTTTTGACTGAATTTTATGTGGTACCATCTACTTGAAGACATAAGCCAGTTGTCGATTATTGTGCTACGATGTATCATGACCCACTTTATGAATATTGCATATCATGTCAGCATGCACCAAACTGACTAATAATTAATTAGTTAGCCTTTTTAGTAACTAATGAACTTACCGGCCATTTAATAGAATGCTTCCAATAGAATTGCAGGATAAGGACATTTTGGGTATGTAATTTAGCCTTGAGACATCTCATGCCAACCCCGTTTCATGATCCATGGCATATATTGGGTGGCTTCTTTTGAACTATTACTTTTAGCTTAAATTTTTTAAATTTAACTACTCACAAGAGAGGATATAGAGAGACGCTCGCTTGTAATTTAGTCCATATACATGAATTCGTTAGAGTGTCTACTATATTTGACTGTAGATCTTATCTAAAAAACTCTATTTATAAACTAGTTACTATAGCATAAGCAAAAACCCATAAACCAAAAGAAACCGATCAATATCGAATATTGTACGTGACCCACTAGTCCTATGCACGGTGTTGTCATCAATTTTTTTATGCATGTGAAGTGATAAGTCGTCCATTATCTTTGCACAATGTGGGCAACTTGATCATGCCCCCATTTTATACATATTTGCAAATAATGTCGGTATGCACCAGACAAACTCCAGCTCACTGATTTGAGTGCGTGACCAATTGCGCGATCTGTTGTTGGTACCACATCAGAAGAATTTGGTGCTGGAGTTCCCGAGTTGAGCACAATAATTGAAAATTTCCACTTTACATATTGCTTAGTGCACGACTTACAGCATTGTGGCCTCAAAATTATATGCACAAACATCAATCAACATGCTCATTTTGTAGGAGCAAGTAAAGTGGTAACTATGATCTCAATTCTATGGATTGCACTTACATTACACCATCCAATTACATAAGCAACCATTCAATCAGATCGATTAAGACAGCTGTTTCTGATGCAGTGACCTGCATGTTGGCCTAGTCTCTCTTAAATGCACACTTTCATGGTAAACTGACACGCACAAATACGGTCATGATTAATTTGCCGGAGTTGGGATCAAGATGACGGAGCTAATAACAAGACTGAACATAAAAGAACTGAGGTACGAGATTACGGTGCTAACTGCTCGTATATTTTCGATGTTTTTCTCAATTATTCTCTAGCTCTATAATTGCCCAACAGAGCTGCACATGCAGGCCACTCACCCAATACACTCACATGACCAGACTCTGACAATAACTACCTATGATCCAGTTTTACCGGCCTCACCTTCCCACGACTCCTGTGCATGTCGCGCACTGATGTTTGACCACAGCGCCACGACCACACACTTCGATTCCACACACAGGTGCCACGACCACGGCGCTACGACCACACACGCAGGCTTTGAGTTCTCCAAGCGCGACACTTCAACTATGTAGGTCTTCCGAGCACCGACCACGGCACTTCGACCACACAAGTCTTCCGAGACCGACTGTTGTACTTAGACCACATAGGTGTCGGACCCAGATTTTACAATTCAGAATCCTCTACGATTCTATCGCACTATTCCCTGGATCAATAGATAGTGCTCACAGATACATTACTGAACATCAAAGTACATATCTTGCAGAAGTGTAAATATAATAGTAGCCTTACACATGGGTCAATCAAGCCGAAATCAATAAAATGCAGTAGTGGAAACGAAACACTCATGTGCAACCCTCAGGACGTGCCCACAGGTAGCCAGCTGGGGTTCGTGACCTAGTTCTTGACCTCTTCATCTTCTTCACCACCATGATCAGGTGTATCTCTGAAACGTAGCGATCTGACTCCTAATTCTGGATTAATTGAGTGAGTAAGGGTGAGCACAAATCATCGTGCTCCGCGAGCCAATACACAAGATGTAAATAGATAACATGCATGGCTTATCAAAGGAAGACTCGGGTTATTTTATTTGCCATAAATTACTTTTAAAAAACGATACATAGAAATTTCCTGAGACCTAACAGTTTGAACTAAAACATGATATTGGGTAAAAAGAATAATAATAGTAGCATAGATTCCATCCACTGTTACATGGCTCCTACACCATATGTTAACATTTCAACGTTATAACCGCTACCTTATCACTAGGGCGACACCCAGGGCAACACATCTTAGGGCTTTTCACTGCCCACCACTTTTCCAATCCGCCCTTGACTGTGGGCACAGCTATTCGAATAGTTTTCTCTGCAGAGTTTGTACACTTTCACCACAAGAGACAATCCGCCCGTTACTCCACATGATTCCGTAGTCATGCGTTTGAGTAGATCATCATAGTGACTTTTCAAAATATCTGACCTCTTTGTCATCTCACCCTATGGGTTGCTTCTACTTGCGGTGAGTCCCACACGTTACACGGAATGTTTACCATGAATACTAGCGCATTCAAACTTCGTACTCCACAATGCTAGCACGATAGGCAAACTTCACTCCCCACTCGGTGTCCCTTTAGCCCCACATTGCCCTTGCATTATTCCACTCCTTTCCCCTACCTGTGAGATGAGTCCAAGTGGTCAATAGATTTACTTAGCCAAGTTGCAATTTGCAGACTCGTGGTTGTATTGTTTTACATAGGAGGTCATGATGAGATTCAGTCCTTTGAGTTATCTGAGCAGTTCTACCACAATCCACACTCATGCATCCACTGCACTAGCCCCTCTTACCATCCGTCCAGACATTTAAGCAATTTGGGATTTTTGGGAGCATAAAATATTCATATCAAAATATACTAGCCATTTCCACCTATGACTTCTCAAATCAGTTTCTCATGATTAAGAGTGATGCTTAGGGTATTTTGGTGCCCCCGACTATCTAAGCAGTATTAAGCATGGCATGTAATTATAGACTTATTTTTTGAAAGGTTATCATTATAATTTCCCTAGAGTGAAAAGGCTCAATTTCTCAAATGTTCCAAGGGAATATAATATTAAATTGAATAAGGGCATGTAACTAGAATCTTAAAATGAACATAGATTTGCATATAAAATAACAACATGCACTTTGGTAATTAAAACGGAAATAATTTGTTGAAAATATAGATTCAACATGATCAAAGTATTGACTCCCCTTGCACGGTTTATCGCGGTCTTGAGCTCTCAAAGCTTTCTCATTCGATGGTCTTGAGCTCCTGATCTTTATCTTCATTTGGATCTTGATCTCGCTTGATCCATTGATGCTTCAGGACCCCAATTTCTAATTACGTGCTAAATAACTGAATCCAAATATAGACAAATAACTCAAAAGGCCCAAATAAATCTAAATGGATTCAATATTAGTTTTATTGCGATTACATGGGTGTTTTTGAGACAATTTATTAGGCGCGGGTTATTTTCTAGAGTATTTTCCGGAGTCAAATAAGGTTTGCGTGAAGTGAGGAATGATAGAGGGAAATATGACGAGATGAATGTCAAGAAAGATTCATGATAAGAGGAATATTCACAGGAATATTTCATTTCGGGTTCAAAGATGGCTAGGCATAGCCAATGGTAGAATACCATAACTCGATATTTTAATTCAATAATTTCTTTTTATTATTTTACATTTATTAAGGAGGTTCAATGAATTAGGTTAGACTTACGGACAGATGTGAGACTTTAGTTGGGGTATCGAGTATTTTTTTGTCAGTGTTAACATTTAAGAGTTAGGGCACGAGTTCTGCACATAATGTGTGCAAATTTTACTCTATCAAATCAATTTTTAGAGTTCACAGTTCTTGTAAATTCAGGGTGTGGTATTTTATGGTGTTCTAATTACTGGTTAGTTGGATGATTACTTTGAATGGTTGGCCCCATAATTTTTTAAAGCATGAGATTAATTATCCAATTATTGCTATTTAATGGTTAGCTTTAATTATATTACTATTTATTAGTAATCTGTGACTACTGAATGATTTTAGGGTTTAAACTCATCTTGGATAAAATGCACTCTTAATTATGCAAATGCACTCTTAATTATGCCTGGTATCATTGGTCTTCAAATTATATATTAATGAGATTATTTTAATGACTGATGACACTGGGGTCATTTATATTTTAATTGACATGCAAGGCTATATTTCAACACGTTCTTTAATTTGAGGCGCTCTCGAAATTAAATGTCATTGATACTTTGTGTAGTTTTACTTAGTATCTAGTGTAACTTAATTTTAGTTAAAATCTACCTATGCGAGCCTAGCCTGCTATGTGCATTTATAGTTTGATATCATTAAATTTATCATTAAGATTTTGTTATCGGAAGCATACTAGTGACAAGGATTATCTTTTAATCACGACCTTCTACTGTAAACATGCATTTCATTTTAAATGATTATGACATATCGGTTAATTAGTTTTATGAAGCGGCTTGATTTGTCATTCACCTTATTACCTTTGGATTGGGATTTTTATTAAATTTGGACATTTCACCAATGCCTTCCTTTTATTAATGCCTTTAATCAATAGTTAGATTTAAAATGAATAATCAAGGCACATTAGGTCTCATATATGATAATTAATCAAAGATTAAATCTCTAACAATCTTACTTTGCATAATACTTTATTCCATTTCCATAATTAATTTCTTATCTCTATTAACTAAATTTATGGTAATTACTTAAATCTCACATAATTATTTCCTAGTTGAAAATTTTAATTCATGGCATTTGTGAGTTGTTACTCTTGCCTTACATGGATTATAATTTGAATAACCATTAATCAAATGAATTAGCTCTAATAGAAGGGAGGGCCCACCTGTCAATCAGATAGAGGAGAGAACAGAAGAGGAGTGCAAGAACAGACGAGAGGAGTTGGCTGGCCAATACAGAGCTGGGGGGCCGAGTGGCAGCGCCGAGCATGAGCAGTAGCATCGCTGGTGATGGGAGGCTGGAGGGGCAACAATGGCTAGTGAAATGGGTTTTGTGGAAGTCGGCAAGGTCACAGGGGCTGGCGCTGCGGCCAAGGTGGTGGTGAGGTGGGCAAGTGGCAGCCTGGAGCAGTCAGTGGCAAGGCACAAATGAGGCGGCAGCGGCGGGAGAGGAGGGGGAAGAAAGTGGGGAGAGCATGAGCGGGAGGAGACCCCCAAGGAACTCATCTGTGGTGGTGCCATGGTTGGAGAGAGGCCGGAGTGAGCCAGCAACGAAGGCCAGGGTGACGCAGTTGAGGTTCATGGCGCTGGCGGCCTAGGGTGGGGGAAGGCACCTGGCGGTGGTTTGGGATGATGGAGGATGACTTAATGCTTCCAAAGGGAGCAATTGACCTGAGGCACTGTGGAGAGGAGATGGCGCCGGTGGAGGCGTATTTGGCTAGAATTAGGGAAGAAGCAGCGGCAGTGAGCTTCGACACGAAGAAATCCAATTAGCTCAGAGAGGATGCAGATGGGGAGCGGGGACACGCTGTGATGTGCTCAACTTGGGGGAAAGAGCAGCTTATGTGGATCTACCTAGCAAGCTAGGTGAAGCACATTGTTTTGGCACTGATCTTTCACAATACGTCTTGCTGGATGCCTTCCCCACCTTTAAGATAAACCTTCTCCCACGCACACCACAACACGTGAACAAAGGGTAGAGAAATCGAAATTTCAGCGAGTAGAACCCCAACACCACAATTGGATTTAACACACCAAGAGTAATTCCTCGATGGAAATCTCAAGAACATGCCAACAATGGCCACCAAACCATGGTGATTTTCTAGTTTCTATTTCTCAATTCATATCATATCCTAGCCTAAGTTACAATGGGGCTAAGGCACTGGCCTTATATTGGTGCACAATGCACGGCCTTGACTAAAACTCATGCACAACCTAGCATAAGGCTGAAACAAACTCTAATACGAAGTAAAAAGGAAATATCACTCTAATACGAACTAAAAAGAAAATATCTAACCTGCTACCACTGGATTCTCTCTCAATTTGCGATGTGACCATAAGAATTCCATGGCTGGCACCTTATTCATTGTATGGGGCTTCAAATTAGCTTTCCAATGAGTCTAAGAACACCCAAACCAGACCTCGTTGTGAAAGTTATGGGCGTTTTAGTGTTGGACTTCCTGTCTGACCCGAATCGAATCCGAACTGAATTCAAATCTTTATATGTTTTCTTTTCTTGTTCAAGGGGCTTCCAAATCCATTTGGAACCTGAAAAAGAATCCTTCTCAACCTTTAGAAAGCCATGGTGTGATCAGATTTTACCCTTACTTGCATTACAATACTCGGACTCTTTATGTTTGGCAAGTCTCGCGCGTCTCTCCGGACAGCTCGTGCAGCATCCCATGAAATTACTATAACTTTGTGTAGGACGCTCCAAATCAAGTGTCATTTGATTTATTAGAAAGTAGACTTCATTAGCTTTCCAAATATGTGTTTTGTATGTATTAGAGACCTCAGAATTGGCATTCAAAGCTTCTTAAACATTATGCATAGAACTGCAAGCACTAACACTTGTTTGATGTTGTGTCTTCCTCTTGAGCCAAACAAACTTTCTTTTTCTCTCTTCAACATGATTAAGCCTACACAATATACGCATAACTCTATCTAACCCAAGATTCCAAACTACGGTTTTCTCCCTACGGTGGCGTGGTTCTTCTCCTTGTCTTCTTCATGCGCCATAGTGATTACATTCTTTTTGTTTTCACCATCCTCACTTCTGTCCCCCTTGGCTTCATCATGTTGGATCAAAACAACACTAACCAAAGTTGTAGTGCTACTTGGTGCCACATCACCAGCCGTGGTGGTTGAAATGGCATGGAGGCGTCGGCGGGCATGCAGCCAAGGTGGCGATGGGGTGAGCCTTGGGCTTTGGGGGAAGAAGGAGATGAAAGGGTGTAGGGAGGCCTAGGGGAGGTCGGAAGCTACTTATAGCTCAGAGGGAGAGGCACTGTGCAGGCTATTGTTGACGACCGAAGAGCAGGGCTCGGCATGGAGCAGTGACGTTGCCTCTGGTTGGACGACGAGATGGCCACAGTAGAGCAGGGCATGGCGTTGTGATGTACGGGTGATGGGGTGCCATGGAAGGCGCAGTGGTGGCAGCCAGTGTCATTCAGGCACTGCCACAGGAGGCGTGAGGTGACTCTGCACATGCCGCAGAATGGTTGACAAGTTGTGGCAGCATGGCAGGGCATGGTCTCCGGCGTGGCTGACGGCATGGTGAGGCGATGGAGATGGGACGCCGGTTGTTGAGCGTGCAGACACGGCATGGCCAACGCAGGGCACAGCCGGGCGACGTGGGAGGTTCTGTGGCTGATGGAGCACTGTGTGGCAGAGAGAAAGGAAACAGGGGAGGGAACCAACTGCCAGAGAAGAAAAAGGAGGGAGAGAGAAGAAAGAATGGGCTGGGCCCAGTTGCAGTGACAGTAAGAAGGAAAGCGAAAGGGAAAAGAAAATGAAATACTTTTAGTCAGTTTTGAAATTCAGATTTTTAATCAAAATTTTTAATTCACAGTAGGATTACCGATTTCGAGTTTTTCATGATATTCAAATTCAAAATTTGAATTCCCAGTTCGATTATTTAGATGGGAGTTTCTAGTATTCATTGCTATTCTTTTGGTTATATATTTCTCAAGCTGTATTTTTAATCCAACTATTTCCCTTTATCCAATTTATAAACCATGTTTTCATTTAAATAAATTTTGAATTAAGTTCTTAGAGTTTGAACTCACCCCTCAAATTTTTAGGCTATACTTTCCTTCCTTAAATTTTTAGTTAATTTCAGGTTTAGCATTAGTAACTTAAATTTGGATTTTAGTTTCTTGAATTTAATTTCACAACTCCTTTGCTTCAGATTTTCCATTTCTTTTATTAATACGATTATTATTTTTACTTGGAAATTATTTCCCGTTGTCAACTTGCACATCACGGAACTCGAGTAATTCCAAATAAATATTCAAAAGGAATTCGAATGTCAATAGAATGCAGGAAAAAGTTTTAAATTTTTCACAATTGTGGACATCCAAAATTTGGGATGTTACAAACCTACCCCCTTAAATGAATCTCGTCCATGAGATTCCAGTAGAATAGAAAGAATGTAGGTAGGGTAAAACTGGCTAGCAGTAGGTTATAGGGTCTTGCTCGTCGTATCGTCCTGTAGAGACAGGAAGGAAGGGGATCTTTATAACAAGGGTTAGCAGTTGGAGATGACACAAGAGAAGAGAGAAAGATCTTGATCGTCTAGATAGGCTGTAGGCTTCTAGATGCTTGCTCCTTTACATCATCATCATCTTCACAGCTTTGTAGAATGGAATGGTCGCATTGCTTGCTAGTCCCATAATGGTCTCAATTTCCTATCGATAGATGGTCATTGATAGCTCATATCCATTGGGATAGATGACCTTGGGGGTGTTAATATAACAATCACTATATCTATATGATGGTCTTTTGTCCTTACTAGGACTATATATATGTGTGTGTGTGTGTGTGTGTGTATGTATATGTATATATGTGTATATATATATACTTTTTCCCACCTGCTGATTATTGTGTTCTAAACTCTAGGCATCGCCTAAAATCACTTCACCATACATCTTTTGGCTTTGTGGCTACTCTTGTACTGGCGAATGCAAAGAACAGTCTTGACCAGATCTTGCGAAGTACATCGCCATCCTTCGGCTACATTGTCCCATGGTAAGCTCGGAGGGTTTGTACGCGCGCCCGTACGTGATGAGCTGCGCCCTGCGGGGCAGTGTGATCGAGGTATACACGTAGTTGCAATAACCGCACACGCTCAGCCCGATATCCCCTCTAAGTGGCGGCGGAGCTGGCGCCTAGTCGAAGTAGACGCGCGAGCGGCAGCTGGTCTGACGCCTAGTCGGAGTAGACGCGCGAGCGCCCGCCCTCGCCTTCGTGGTGGCAACGGGCCGGCGCCTAGTCGGCGTAGACGCGTGGCGCTCCGCCCCTACCCTTCAAAGTGGTGGCAGTGGCCGCGCCTAGTCGGCGAGACGCGCGAGCGTTCCGTCCCCTACCCTTCGAAGCGGTGGCGGCGGGCGGGCGCCTGTCGGGCGAGGCGCGCAAGCACTCCGTCCCCTACCCTTCGAGTGGCGGCGCGAGCCGCGCCAGTCGGCGAGACGCCAAAGTAGATGCGCGAGCGCTCGTCCCCTACCCTTCGGCGGTGGCGGCGGGCCGACGCCTGTCGGCGTAGGCGCGCGAGCGCTCCGTCCCCTACCCTTCGAAGTGGCGGCAGGGGAGGTGGCGCCTAGTCGAGGTAGACGCCGAAGTAGACGCGCGAGCATTCCGTCCCCTACCCTTCGAAGCGGTGACGGCGGAGCTGGCGCCTAGTCGAAGTAGGCGCGCGAGCGCTCCGTCCCCTACCCGCCAGTAGTGGTAGCGGGCCGGCGCCTAGTCGACGTGAGACGCTGAAGTACACGCGCGGCGCCCGTCCCCTACCTTCAAGCGGTGGCGGCGGGCTGGCGCCTGGTCGGCGTAGGCGCGCGCGCGCCGTTCCCTACCCTTCGGCGGTGGCGGCGAGCCGGCGCCAGTCGAGGTAGGCGTCGCGAGCGCCCGTCCCCTACCCTTCAAGTGGCGGCAGGGAGGTGGCGCCAGTCGAGGTAGACGCCGGTAGACGCCGAGCGTTGCGTCCGTACTTTCAAGCGGTGGCGGCGAGCCGGCGCCTGGTCGGCGTAGGTGCGCGAGTGCTCCGCCCCTACCCTTCGAGTGGCGGCAGCGAGCCGCGCCAGTCGGGCAGACGCCGGCACACGCGCGGCGCCCATCCCCTACCCTTCGAGCGGTGGCGGCGGGCCGGCGCCTGTCGGGCGGGCGCGAGCGCCCGTCCCCTACCCTTCGAAGTGGCGGCAGCGAGGTGGTGCCTAGTCGGCGAGATGCCGGCAGACGCGTGCGGCGCCCATTCCCTACCCTTCGGCGGTGGCGGCGGGCCGGCGCCTAGTCAGCGAGGTGCGCGAGCGCGTGGCAGCGGAATAGCCTCTGGTGCTTCTCTCTCGTGGGTGTGCTCGCGCGGGAACCAGCCTCTGGTGTTTCTCGCTCGCGGGTGTGCCCGCGCGGGACCCAGCCTCTTAATCGTCACCTTGGTACCTTGCCGGCGGCGCGTGGGAGTGGGCCCCCGTGGTGCACTTTGCCCGCCGTAGGATTAACCGGGGTAAGCTGTGCTCTGAAGTACGTGGGGGCCAATGCCCACGCCTTGTTGATACTCCGAAGAGTGCGCGGAGACGGCGTCCGTGCCTTCTTTATACTCCGGGGAGTGCGTGGGATCGGCATCCACGTCATATTTATACTCTGAAGAGTACGCACTGGGGCGACGCCCGTGCGTGCGCGGTGCTCGTGTCTTGTTTATACTCCGTAGAGTGCGTGGGATCGGTATCCACGTCCTATTTATACTCCGAAGAGTACGCACTGGGGCGACGCCCGTGCGTGCACGGTGTTCGCGTCTTGTTTATACTTCATAGAGTGCGTGGGATCGGCATCCATGTCCTATTTATACTCCGAAGAGTATGCACTGGGGCGACGCCCATGCGTGCGCGGTGTCCGCGTCTTGTTTATACTCCGTAGAGTGCGTGCGGAGGCGGACCTCGACGCTACGTCTTATTTTAGAGTCCGTAGACTGCGCGCGGAGGCGAGCCTCCGCGCGTTGCAGGCGGTGAAATTGCGTGCAGAGGCGAACCTCGACGCTACGTCTTATTTATACTTTGTAGAGTGCGTGCGGAGGCGGACCTCGACGCCACGTCTTATTTTAGAGTCCGTAGACTGCGTGCGGAGGCGAGCCTCCCCGCGTTGCGGGCGGTGAAATTGCGTGCGGAGGCGAACCTCGACGCTACGTCTTATTTATACTCCGTAGAGTACGTGCGGAGGCGTCCCCCCGCTCATCTTTGTTTATACTCTTGCCCGTATCTTTGACGGAGAGTGCGCGCGCGAACGCGTGTCTTTGTTTATACTCATGCCCGTATCTTTGACGGAGAGTGCGTGCGCGAACGCGTGTCTTTGTTTATACTCATGCCCGTATCTTTAACGGAGAGTGCGCGCGCGAACGCGTATCTTAGTTTATACTCATGCCCGTATCTTTGACGGAGAGTGCGCGCGCGAACGCGTGTCTTTGCTTCGAAGAACAGAAATTCGTGCAAACAGTGAACTTTATGGAATTCCCGTTTGCGCGGGTGAGCACTTACAAAAGAAGGGGGAGGAATACCAACCACTAACCGCTAGGAGGGTGGGGCGATCGCTGACGAGCCGCTGCTGCCGGGGCAACCTTGCACGTGTGGAGCGCGGGACGCTCTTGGGGGGTGCCCGAGGGCTCCGCATCCGCCCTCCCGGCTTAGGTGCCTTGGCGAGCCGTGTGGCATGGGCCTCTGGCGCCAAGCTCTATTCGCCGGGCCATGTCTTGGTCGCCATGAATGGTGATGATGGCCCGCGGCCCGGGAAGCTTCATGCATAGGAAACCGTGATGCGGGACTGCCCCGAGGGTGTTTAGGAGCGGCTGCCCTATTATGGCGTTGTAGGTGATGAGACGATGACCCGATCTTCCGAGAGGTACGGATAAGTCGATTGTGGAGATCTCGACTTTGATGATCTAAAGGCTCCGACCAAAACAGATCGAACCCCTCGCAATCACTACACCACTGCTCCGTTGGTTATCAACCGTGCCGAACACGATTGACCTCGCCAAGAAGGCTATCTCCTGCAAGCGAATCGAGAACACAAGCAAGAGAGTACAAGATGCAATCTGAAATTACGAATAAATATTAAGTTCACAAGTTGGGGTCTCACAAGCCGATGAACGACGAAACTGTTCAAAGACAGATTAATCTAAGCAAAACCCCAGGAAAACTAAAGGGGTGCAGCCTCCTTAAATAGGGGAGGGGGAAGCCACACTTATCTAATGTAAAGGGATGTGGTACTATTCCTAGTTACTGTTCATGTGCGTGGTACTGTTCACATGAATAGTACCGGCCCAAATAGCCCAAGTTACAAGGCCCTCGGCCCACTTTGACTCGGACTGGAAAAGTGACGTGGCTTGTTTCGCAGTTTCTGATCCGCTCGGGTGGAGTTTGGAGGTGAGATTAGATCCATCTGAAAGTAAACTCCAGGATCTTTCCAACGAGTACTCACGGGCCCCGAGAAGCCTTCTGGATCAAAAGTTATGGCCGTTTGAAGTTGGCTTGTCAGGCTGAATCCGAATTGATCTGGAGGCCGAATTAGATTCCAAAACCTCTCCAACTTGAACCCTTGCTTTAATTGGTTCCAAAGTGATGTGGTGCTACAAATATATATATATTTTCATCATTAGGTAGCATCATATTCTCATTTAAAATATGTTGAAGTTGAAGAAACGAATTCACCTTTAGTTCATTCTTGATATTGGCCGCTATGGTCGTACGTGTTGGTGGCGTGGTCACATCAGTAGGGGTATACAATGTCGACCACATCGAAGATGGCGTTCTCGCTCCTGACGTTGTCGTTTTGGCCAAAGGAGGCTTGGAGGCATATCTGGCCTAAGGCGCGCAAAGGCTGCCCTCCAAATCCTTTGCAGCGGGATGCCTGAAGGGCCCAATCGGCTCCGAGGGATCCCCATTTGGTCGAAGGCCACAGCGAAGAGGATGTTTGCAGAGCTTCCTCCATCGACTAGGACGCGCCGGACGTCGCACCCGGCTACAAGGGCCCGGACGACCAAAGGGTCTTGGTGGGCGAACTCCACGCCTTCGGCGTCGGCGGGCGTGAATGTGACTTCATGTTGCGCCCATTCTGGCGGCGCCTGCGCCGGGTATGCCGCGGCATGGTGCAGCCTCTGCGCGTAAGCCTTCCGTTGTCTTGCCAAGGCGAACTCCAGTGAGGAGCCTCCGGAGATGACGTTGATAATCCTGCGCTAGGCTCCCTCCGGGGCTTGTAACTGTAGGAGGCCTTCCCGAGGTTGCTGTACATACGCCTGGATTCGCAGGAAGCCTTCCTGGGGCTGTGCTCCTTGGTCCTGGGGTGTTGGACATGAGCCACAACGGGCGCGCGTGCATCCGGGTTTTTATCCCTGGCTACGCTCTGCCGTAGCGCTGCGGTGGTGGCACAAGCACGCGTGTCGTGGTTGCCCCGGCCGTGGATTTCGCACCACTGCCCGTGGTGCTGGTCGCCGTACTCTTCGCGGGTCCGGTCGTCTCGACCTCGGCCACGTCCCCGTCCTCGGCCTCGGCGCCCTCTGCCTCTGCGACCTGCGGAGGCGTTGTCTTCGGAGCCGCCTTCGATGTCGAAAACGTAACGGGATTTTCTGGACTTGCGCTGGTCGCGCTTGGGCCTGTCGCCTGGCTGGTCATTGTGTTGGGGGTCCTTGCGTTTGGAGGCGCCCTTCGGCTGCTCTTGCTTACCTTACCTTTCGAAGAGCCCTGTTTCGGCGAGTCTTCGCTCTTGACCGAGCCTTCCGCCTTGTTGTAGTTGGAGTCATCACCGTGTCGCCTCCGCGCGTCCTCCTCCGCTCTGGCATACTCTTCCATCTTGTCAAAGAGTTTCCCGACCGTCTTAATGGGCTTGCGCACGTTGTACTCGGCCATTGGCACCGGTCGGAGGCCTTGTATTGCCGCGTTGATGACCATTGTTTCATTGACGTCCTTGACTTGGCAGTGCACTTTCGCGAAGCACTTGAAGTAGTCCCGGAGCCTTTCCTCAGGTTTTTGCTTGACTGCGAAGAGCTGGTCCGCATCGACACGCTCAACGTAGTTTCCCTGGAAGTTGTTGTAGAGTCGGTTGCGGACCTGTTCCCACGCGTAGATGGATTGTGGTTCAATGGTGAAGAACCAGGACAGCGCCACCCCTTGTAATGCGAGGGGGAGCCCTTTTGCCTTCGTGGTGTCGTCTCCGCCAGCGGCTTCGATGGCGGTCTCGTACACGCACACGAACTCTTGCGGGTCGGAGTCGCCTTTGTAGGCCTCGATGACGCTCGGGAACTTGAAATCTTCAGGCCATGGCGCCTGCTGTAGGCCCGCAGAAAGCGGGGACTCCGGGTCTACACGCCGTAGTGGGGCGCGGCTAGACGTGGGGGCGTCGCGGCTCTCCGCCCTTTCCGGGGCGGGTTCGGATGCCACTGCCGGAGGGGCGTGTTGGCTCCGAGCCTCCTGCATGTCCCGGACGGCTCCGCGGAGGTCCGTTAGCTCCCGCTGAAACGCGGTGAGGGCCGCCAGCAGGGCCGTCTCTACCGCGGGCGTGGCGAGGGCCGTCGGTGCGCTTGGTGGTGCCACCGGCATGGTGGTGACTCACGGCCTGCGCGCCCAGGCTGCGCGCCGTGTTGTCCCGGAGGGCCCTAGAGCCGGTGACGAGGTTCGCGTCGCTGCTGGGGTCATTCACCGTTTCTGCGCTGGGTGGAAAAACGGGTGCGCCTGCGTTGCCATCGCCGGGGTTGGTCGTCGGAGCAGTGCTGGTGGGATTGGTCGTCGTGTCGGTGGCGGGGTGGGTCGTCGCGTCGATGGCGGGGTTGGTCGTCGCGTCGATGGCAGGGTTGGTTGTCGCGTCGATGGCGGGGTTGGTCGTCGCGCCAGTGGCGGGGTCCTCGGTCGCACCTACACCACTGCTCATACCTGCGGCTGCTAAAGCCGAAGCCCTTGTGCCGACGCGAGACTTCGCCGCCTCCGCCTTCTTCTTCTTCGCCGCCACCGGTGAAGCTTTCTTTGGTGCCATCCTCCTTCAAATCTGGAGGCTTGCTCTTGTCCTCCCCACGGACGGCGCCAACTGTTGTGGTTACAGACCAAACAGAGAAAGAGAGAGTAGTAGTGGGGAGTTGAGTAAAATGAATGGCTTAGGCCCCTTTCCTCATGGTCTATGTCTTATATTCCCTCCACATGGGGAGTGCCTTTACAGTTATACCCTTATACATGAGTTCTCCCCTCAGGGGTACCTATGTCACTATACATGTCCTATTCTGGGCCTTGCATTCCCGAAATAGGCCTGCTGGGCTTAGGTGGGGGCCACCCCTACAACAGTCATCATTTTGGGAAAAGTATTCACACAATCCTGGAAAGAAATGCAAATGTCAAACCATCTGGCCATATACTATCAAGGAACAATGAGGGGTTAATTTAACAACATTTATTCATCCTTTTGGTTACTAACATACAATCAAGATATCATGCTATAACAAGTTAAAAGAGTTGTTTGTACTTTGTACCAGCCACACAGTTCAGCATCTGCAACAAAGAGCTGTACTGGAATGATGGAAAGTAGTTCACACCCCATCCCTTTAGATCAACTACATAGGGATACGCGCTAAGCTATGCCATGTTGCCCTGTGCCTCGTATCTACCGTATATCAAAGTTGGAGGGATTCTCGTTCGCTCGCCTGTGCCACGTGTGCGTGCTGTGCTCGTTGCCTGACGCGTGGCCGCGTGGGTGTGCGCTGTGCATGCGGGCTGGTTGCGCTCGCTGCGCACCGGTAGCGACGCGCGGGTTCGGTCTGCGCTCGTTCATTGTCTTCTCTTCAGCGCCAGAGAAACAGTGCCGCTGAAAGCTTCCAGGCAAAGGGCGAGCTGGGGGCGAGCTGGCTTCATTTTTTACGCGCTTTAGCGACGGGTAAGTCTATGATGTTTGGGTCCCGCGTTTTTGGTTTCTGTTGTGATGAGCTTTTCCGTCGTGCAGTTCGTTTTCTGATTATTTTTATTGCCATAGTGCACACGGGTTGCAGATTTTGTCAGGAAGTTTTTCGTTTTGCTTTTCATTTGGTGTGGTGCGTCCGTTTGTTCTTGGTTCTTGTTTCGTTCTTGCGCTTTCCGCCCGTGTTCCTCCTGTGCTGGGTGGACTTTGTTCGTTGAAGGTATTGTTTCGTATTGCTTCTTCTTGTTCGTTGTTCTGTTGCTGAAAGCTGAACGAGCTGGTTGGTGCATTTCGTCACCTCTTTTTTTAGGCGGTTTGGCCTTGTTTTTATGATCCTTGTTGTTTCTTGGTTTCTGTTTCGTTTTTGTGCTTTTCGTTGGTGTTCTTATTTCGTATTCGTTATTTTGCTGCTGAAAGCTTCTAGGCGAAGGGCAAGCTGGATTTACGTTTTTTTGTTGCTGCTTGTTTCTGATAGTTATGTTTTGCTTTTTGGATTTACGGTTCCTATTGTGGTATTGTTGTATTTAGCTCTGATTAAAATGTGGCCTCACACTTTACATGCTCTTGTTTTTTATGGTTGTAAAACTCTTTTTGGATTTACGGTTTCTGTTGTCGTATTTAGTCTCGACTTTGTTGGGTTCTGTTTCGTTTTTGCGCTTTTCGTTGGTGTTCTTACTTCATGTTCGTTATTTTGCTGCTGAAAGCTTCTAGGCGAAGGGCAAGCTGGTCGGTGCATTTGGTTGGCTCCTTTTTTTACGCGGTTTGGCGATGTGTCTGTTCTTTCGTTTTCGTTCTTACTAAAAGTTTTGTTTTCTGATGTTTGTAATCCGCTCTTTGGATTTACGTTTTCTGCTGCTGCTTGTTTCTGATATTTATGTTCTGCTTTTTGGATTTACGCTTTCTATTGTCGTACTGTTGTATTTAGGTCTGATTAAAATGTGGCCTCGCACTTTACATGCTCTTGTTTCTGATGGTTGTAAAATGCTTTTTTGATTTACGCTTTCTGTCATCGTATTTAGATTAGAATACTTGTTTTTTCCATACTCCTATGTTGTTTTTATGACATTGTCTGCATATTTTTGCAGATACTTATTGCCGATTCGTTTGTCCTGACTGAGAGTGGATCAGGGGAGCGTTTTTGTGCGCTGCTACTAGATCGGTTCTGAAGGGTAGCGCTCCGTTGTTCGGAAGGATAGCACAGAGTACATTTTTTTTATATAAGATATCTGAATATGTTAGCATGTAGTTTATCATAAAACATGCATTTTCGCTTATAGTTTTCACCGTTGTTTATTTCAGCCTATAATAGAACATGCATATTGTCTTACATAACATGTCTGAATATCTCATTTGTATACAACGTTGGCAAAAAATGCTCTATGTTTATATTCGTTTTTATTCATGCATTTACAGAATCTTCTATAGTTCATACATATCGTTATACATATTCTGTTTTGAACATGTTTTTCGTGCAGTGAAGTCTTGTGGTTTACGTATAGCTTTTAACATTATTTATACGCTGTTTAGATTGTAATATACAGTTTGTAATACGACATACATGTTTCCTTATATAAGATATCTCAACATGTGTTGTTTTATATAAGATACCTAAATATGTTATCCGTATTGTGATTTGCATATAGCTTTTAACATTGTTTTTGCAGTATTTAGATTGTGTTATAGCATTAACAAAAGATACTTATTCACAGTTTGCGTGTTTAGATTAGAATGCTTGTTTTTACAAACTTCCAATTTGTTTTTATGACATTATCGTGTGTTTAGATTAGAATGCTTGTTTTTACATACTTCCAGTTTGTTTTTATGACATTATCTACGTACTATCGCAGGTACTTTATGCTTTTCTATGTTCGTGTGTTATTGCCTGGCTGAGAGTAGATCACGGGAGTATTCTTGTGCGCCGGTACTAGGTCGCTGTTGAAGCATTGCGCTCTGTTATTCAGAAGGACAACACTCTATTGTGCACTCTGTAAGCATGACTTTTGATACGCTTTTGTTTCTGATATATAAGATGTTTGAATATATTCTTCATATTGTGATTTACGTATAGCCTACAATAGAACATGTATATTTTCTCATATAAGATATCTGAACATGTTAATATGTTGTTCATATTGTGATTTACGTATAGCCTACAATAGACATGTATATTTTCTCATATAAGATATCTGAACATGTTAGTATATAGTTTATAATAGAATATGCATATTTTCTTATGTAAGGTATCTAAACATGCCATTCATATTGTGGTTCACATATAACTTTTAATATTATTCATGTGTTGTTTAGGCTGCAATATGGCATCGGCCAAAAAAACTCGATGTTTATGTGTTTGCATTCGTTAGTGTTTTTACAGAATCTGGTATAGTTGATACATATTCTCTTATATAATGTACTTGGACATGTTATTCGTATCGTGGTTCATATATAGTATTTAGTATTGTTTATGCATCAGCGAAAAAACTCTATGTTAACATTTGTATGCATTAATATAGTTATACAATCTTCTACGATTCTGCTATTTTTAACAATATTCTTTTCAATTATTCAATTTTTTCTTTTGGATGTTATTGTTTTCTTCTTGTGTTTTACTATGTTATTTTACTAATTTTTTTCGCTCTCCTAAAGCCCACTGTGAAAAAGGTTTTACATGAGAATACATAGTTTTTTTAGATTAGCTGTTTTTTAAACACTTTTCATACTGTAGTAATTAGATAGATTTACTGATTGCCCACCTGTTAGCATCCCATATATAAATAGTATGTGATTGATGAATACTTTCTATGTACATGTTTTTAGTTATTATTGCATTTATAAATCGTTTTATGATTCTGTTGTTCTCATTGGGTTTTGGTTGCATTATTTGTGTGTTAGTTCTTGCTATTTTATTTTATGGATTCGTCAGCCTCTACTAAAGCCCACCCTGAAGAAATTTTACGTGGAAAACGGCCAGTTGTCTCGACAATTTCGTCGGTCCCTTTTATAGATGTTTTGTCTGATGACTTTACACCAGCATCTTCACAAGCAACATGTGATTCATGTATGTTTGTTGTTACCATTGCATAGCTTGTGTACACCGAATCCTTTTTGTTTTTCAATTTTTTAAATACTTTCCATTTCTTACTGTTTTTTTGTTTCATTTACTACTCTATAGTGCTTTCCACAGATGTTAATACACTTTTTCCATGGAGGCGTCAACATGGTTATGTCCATTCTTTATAGCTATTTGTTTTCTGTTTTTTTAAAGCTTGTGGTTTATATTCTTATTTTTTACCAGTTTGTTTTCCTGCCTGTCAACATGGTAGGAGATCATTTCTCACCGTTGGTTAGTTCTATTGATGCAACCAACAATAGAAAAAGGAGTTATCCAATTTGCTGCGCAATGTTGCTAGAACAGTGTAGGGACCCAGATATTAACATCCGGATTCCTCTGTGATTACTGCACTATTCCCTGGATCAGTAGATAGTGCTCACAGTTACAGTAATGAATATCAATATACATATCTTGCGGAAGCGTAAAATTTAATAGTAGACTTACTCATGGGCCGATTAGGCCGAAATCATTAAATTGCAGCAGCGGAAGAACGAAGAACACAGGTGGGACCTTCAGGACATGCCCACAGGCAGCCAACTGGAGGTTCGCGACCTAGCCCTTGACACTTCATCTTCTCTGCCAGCTTGTCCAATCATGTTGTTGCGGCGCAGTGATTTGATTCCTGATTCTGAATTTTGTCGCAAAAGCGAGCGTGAGCACTCCGACCCCGTGCTCCGTGAGCCAATACACAGAATGCAAATAAATAGTATGCATAGCTTAACAAAGGAGAGGCTCGGGCTATTTTATTTTGCGTAGAGTGCTTTTGAATACAATTAATTAAAAAGCCCTATGACTTAGCAATTTTGGAACAAATCATAATGTACAAGGAAATGCATTATTAATATCGATTCAGATTCCATCCACCATTACATGGCATCTGCACCATATAGCAATTC
Organism: Dendrocalamus sinicus; assembly: GCA_036346575.1. Taxonomy (NCBI): domain Eukaryota; kingdom Viridiplantae; phylum Streptophyta; class Magnoliopsida; order Poales; family Poaceae; genus Dendrocalamus; species Dendrocalamus sinicus. Next base: position 6,986,737 of record CM070665.1, on the reverse strand, counting down.
TTCAGCGTTATGGCCGCTTAACTTACCACTGGGACGACACCCAGGACAATTCCAAATCAGGGCAGTCCATCGCCCCTTTCACTTTTCCATTCCCAGTTTTTCAACATTTTAAAACAGAACTATATCTAGTTAAGTTTCCATGTCTGCCCTTGACCGTGGGCACGGCTATTCGAATAGTTTTGACTCTGCAGAGTTTGTACACTTTCACCACAAGAGATGAATTATCTTTGTTGCCAACATGCTTCCTTAGGCATGAGACCCAGATAATTTATCACAAAGCCTTTACCTTACTCCGATCTAGCTAGACACCACCCACGCTGAGGTTTCACCGCTGAAGGGTTACACCACCACGATCGAAGCCCTCTTGCGCTGTGCGAGCACAAGACACCCTGTGCCTCACTGTGAGTAAACCAGTACACCCTGGCACCCACTTTCCTCGGTGATATCTGAACTAAACCCTTGCAAGTTATTCAGCTAGGTCGTACCCATTATAGACTTGTGGTTGTACTGTTTTACATCAGGAGGTCATCACAAGATTCAGTCCTTAGTATTATCTGAGCGGTTCTACCACACTCCATAATTTGTGCTCCCACCGCACCACATACCAGCCCCCAAACCATCCGCTCAGATATTTAAGCAAGTTGGGATTTTTGGGAGCATAAAATAATCATATCAAAATATACCAGTCATTCCCACCATGACTGCCCAAACCAGTTTCTCAGGATTAAAAGTGATGCTTGGGCGCTCTCGCGCCCATTAATATCTAAACAATACTACGCATGGCATATAATTACGGACTTATTTCCGAAAGGTTACTATTATAATTTGTGCTAGGGCGACAATGTTCACATGTTCAAATATTCCAAAGGAGGGGTAATATTAACCAAGTTCACAATGGGATATAACTAGAATCTTAAATTAACATGTATTTGCATATAACATAACAGCATGCAATTTGATAATTTAAACAAAAGTAATTTGCAGAAAACGTAGGTTCAACATGATCAAAGTATTGACTCTTTGGCGCGGTCTACGCGATCTTGAGCTCGCTCGTAGCTGTCTCTTGGGCTTCTGGTCTTTATCTTCGCTTCGCTCTTGATCACGCCTGATCCTTTGATTCTTCAGGACTCCACTATCTAGCTACACGCTAAATGGCTGAATACAAATAAAGGCAAATAACTCAAAAGATCCAAATAAATCTGGATAATTCAAATGGCCGATTTAATTTATTTAATACATTTATTACGATTTGAGGATAGCAGGGTGATTCGGTTTAGTGTGTTGCAAAGACAGTGGTAGTTGGACTTGAGTGAGAGAACGAGTTATCTGAATAGCTTTACCGTGAGGGAAAATTTTAGGATAATAAGAGATCATAAGTGAGGAAGTATCTACAGGGATTATGTACTTTGGAAAAGATGTAACACCCCAGGTTCCACATTACCCTGGAATGCTACTCTACTCCACAACTAGCCAATTTACAAGATAAAATAAACTAGCAACAATTACTAAACAAGATAGTATGAGCAGAAGCATAAACAACTAAGGAATAACAGGATAGTGATAGCAATTCACTATTTAAAACATCCTCCAACATTTTAATCTAAAACATAGTTCACAAATTTAACATTATTAAGATAGTGTCAACAAGGCTATGCAAGGTCTAGAATCCTTTTAACTTTATTACAGCATAAAAATATGATTCATGTGCATCAGTGTGGTGCCGTTCTACCCTTCCCATGTATGCTCAAAGTCCACCTGTAGGGAGGAGGAAACAAGGGTGAGATAAAATCTCAGCAAGCAAACTGTTTAACAGGCTATTCAAACTACAAACAATTATACATCATCATTTATAATTCCATACAACTACAACCACAATTCATGTCTACAATTATTAAACCACCATAACTTCCGTATTCATACCTCTTCAATTTCAGATTTAATTGGCATAGCATGCAATCATTTTATCCTCGATTAGATGCAAGAGAAAACATTTAATCTTCTACAATCCACAATAGATTAATCATCAACCTCAAATCACCATCAATGACGGTAAAGCATTTAGCAAATAAATCTTGTTTGACCACTTTAAATCCTCGACCACTACCACTACCAATAGCAATAAAACATATGTATGTCTTACTTCAATACTTTACTATTTCCCACATCCACAATTGATATCATCAATTACCACAAGAGGAAAGAATCTCATGCCACCATCACAACCCTTACCAAAAACAAGGAAGGAATCGCATTCCACGACTACAACCACAATCCTCATACCACAATTAGCTCACATGAGCCAATTCCACATGGCAACTATGAAGTTGAATATTCCACAAAATAACTTCACCACAACATATTGCATATGCATGCAAATGAATCTTTCCACAATGCAATGCATATGAATGCTTTCATGCTATGCAAGATGGTCAAAAATCTCTTTATCTCTTTCTCTTCTGCATTTTACCGGTAATGCAAAGTGTGCATCCGTCGATGCACACCCATGCCTGTACCCTCTGGTACAGGGACCAATTGCCCATACTCCTCAAGTATGGGGACCTTTAGCCCGTCACGTTATCAACATGACGGGGACCTCGACGCTTGGTCATCTCGTGACCAAGACTTCAATCAATCAGCATGATGCACAAATGTGAATGTCTTAACAAATAAAATGTGCATTCACAACATCTATGCATCAGAAATTCTCGTGAACTCTTTCACTTGCAATCGACCATAAACAATATCAACATATCATTAACATCATCAAGACCACACATTTTCATAACATGGATCAAACACCAACAAACATCGACAATCCATGCTACAAAATTTAAACCATCATTATACTTGCTACCATCTCCACAATTAAGATTTCATGCAATCATGGCATAATGTATCAAATTATAATAATAATGTAAACTGAAAGTAGAAGGAATAACAAGTTAAATGGTAGCAACCACCGCCACGCTTACTTGCCTCAATCCGACGGCTTAAGTAAAATCAAGAGCGCCAGGGACAAGACCACCTGTCCAAAAGGCATCTCTCAGCACAAAGCCACAGCATACAAACACGACATAAATAATTAAAGACGTCGCTAGAACCCCGAACCCGCACTAACTTCTCTCCGCTCAACAATTCAGCAAATTACCCTGTGCAGCAGCGCTGCTTAACATTTTCGTAACTCTAAAAATATTGATTCAAATACATCAAACGATACCTCTCTGGATTCATCACTTAAAAACCTACATTTTTCATGTAGAACACATATTTTTATTTTGATCACAGCTAGGTGTAATTTAATGCCCAAAACAGAGGAAGAACTCTGTTCTGGCAGATTGGACAGCGGTATACAATTGCGTCCCAGAAACAGTACAGGGGTCTAAGAATTCTGAATTTTATACAGCAGCTAGATATCTAAATTATCTACAACTTTCTCAATTACAGCCATGACCATAAAAATCTTTTACTACCTCAAATTCACAGATTACCGTCGATCTGTACCAATCTGCTCGCCTGACGAACAGCAGTATTGCCGACCCTGTAACTCCCAGATCCCACGGCACAAAATTCCGAAACAAATACAGGAGATGCGTCTGGAAGTCCTCTACAACTTTCCTTTTGGGAGAGTCCGCAGGAAAATTTGTTTACTAGGTCAAAACATCACGAACAGACACGCTGCGCGAATCAATCTGCTGGAAGACCACAGCTAATTTCTAATCAGGCAATTAATCTATTAACTACCTTCAAAATCCGTGCCAAGAACCCTAATTATTCATAAGAACAGATGGTTTGGGATGAGGAAAAATTACCTAGATGATCCCTTAAGATCACCCCTCTTCTTTCCTCCTCTTCTTCTCCTCCTTCTCTTCTTCTTCCTCCTCTTCCCTTTCTTCTCCTTCCTTCTTGGCTCCAATGGACAGCAGCTTGGGGGGAGGTGGGGGCACCAACCAGGGAGGGGGGCTGCGCCCAAGAGGGTGGGAAAGGGGGGTGGCGGCTGTGGGGGTGGAGGGGGAGAGTGGCTTGGGGTTTTAGGGGAGGGAGAGGGGGAGGTGCGGCCACCCCTTGGGCCTCCGGCCCAAGGTGGTCGGCCCACTCTCCCTACAGCCCACTCCGAGTTTATTATTATTTTTTTAACTTATTTTATTCATTTTATACAGTTCTACAATTTTTTACTTTTTTTCCTTCCCGCGATTTACCGAAAAACCGGCGACTCCGCGATTATTTTAAAACTTACGCCGAAACGACGTTCGGGATGTTACAAAAGAAGTGGCCAAGCATAGCCGATTGGAGAAAGGGGAGGTTCGATCTTTTTACTACTAACTCCTTCTATTATTTTCGTATTTATCAAGGAAGTTCCATGAGTTAGGGTAGACCTATGTATCGAAGTATGAGTCTGGCTGGGTATGTATTCCTTGCAACTTAGGTTATGGTAAAGGCAACCTGGATTGATGAATGAGATCTGTACTTATTCTATAAATCTTTAATAATACCATTATCATATTTATATATTTTCATTCATCGCTAGCTTAAGTTTAATTCGAGTTAGGATCCTTTGGTACGGGTCCCAGCTTGCTCTGTATGCCATTTGCTTAATTTTATTATGTATCAAAGCTAGTGTTAGGAATAAGATTTGATTGATAGCACTATTTTTATTCTACTTATACTTTAGCTACTATTAGGCTTAGCCTCATCCCAAATCTTAGTCTACATCTAGCTATCTTAACAAGGCTTGGTTTGTATTATTTTATGTGACCTTAATTACTCATGTTAGTGGTTACATGTTCAGTTTAGAATATTTAAGTTTGTGAGACTATTTTAAATCTTGATGGCCTAGGGCTATTATATTAAAATATGTCATTAGGGTTTGCTTAATGATGGCATGACAAACATTGGGCATATATGTTTACATGCTAATTAGGGGTAGTCTCTGTTAAATTTGGATGTTTAATCAAGATCATAATGCCGTTATCAATATCTTTAATTATTAATGCATCTTTTAAATAATTACTCAAATCATTTAATAGTCGAGAAGGGATCCTACTTGCTAGTGCGTAAAGATAATGGCTTGGAGTTTAAACTTTGCAACGGTTAATTCTATATCATTTATTGATATGCCATGGCTTATAATTTATTCCTTAGACCATCCTCTTTCGCAAAATCATAATTTTATGAGAGCATAATCTAAACGAGATTCCTTCTCAATTCCATTCAAGCATTCAAGCATATTAGTAAATAGCATATATTAATTGATCCATGATTGAGCATCGAATATATTTACTTATTTTCTAATAAATTTCAGAAGCACCTACGAATTAACCTTAGATTTCTCTTTTCTGCAGTTAGCCTAGCAAAAATGTTAATATTAAAAACCTACTCTAAATACCGTGGGATGAGGAATCGAGCACGGGCGGCCGAGCCGAACGCGTGCGCTGCTAGCCAACCGAGCTCTCTGTGTTACCTGTTTAGCGAGGGGGAAAGGATTGCTATTAAGCCAAGCGACTGGGGAGGAAGCAGAGCAGAGGAAACCGGCGGCGCATGGGCTAAGCAGCAGCGCCGGCGGGGAGCGACCGGAGAGGTGGCGACGACCGCTATAATGGAACCTCCCCGAGGCGGGGAATGCCACTGGGGCGGCGTCTCAGGCCAGGAGGCTTGGTGGTGGGCTTGCGGCGGTGAAGAGCGGACGGTGAGGGGCCATTAATGGCGGCGATCGCCGGAGCGAAAGGGATGGGAAATAGGGGGCGCACGAGTAACTAGAAGGCGTAGGGATGCTCACCGAGTGACTAACCGAGCCAGAGCAAGCATGAAGTAGGCCGGCGGCGGAGACCCTGTTGCGGCGCGGGAAGACCACCTGGAGAGAGGAGCTCCGGCGAGGGGAGGCTCGACCGGAGGTTGGCGGGGGTTCGGGACGTTGTTGGGATACCCCCATAGCGCGGAATCGACCGGGGATGCCTTGAGGGAGCAGCGGCGTTGGGGAGGGCGGCTTCAGCCGGCGGCGAGGAGAACGGGCAGTGCGCGGTGGGGGCGCACAGCGCCGGCGAGCTAAGGTTGGGGAGAAGCTTCAGCAGCGGTTGGGGAGGCTCGAGGGCGCCGAGAGGGTGCTCCCAAGGAGAGGAATCGAGCAATGGCGCTTTGAGGAAGGAACGGCGACGGTGGAGGCTCACTTGGCCGGCTTTGAAGAGGGAGACCGAATCGGGTCCCCGGCGCACGGGAATTCCAATTGCGCCGGCGGGGAAGCAGGTGGGGCCTAGGGGCACAAATGGACGCGCTCAATTTTGGGGGAACTCGCCGGAGACCGGAATACGGCGGGGAGGCGGGTCGGGAAGCTCACGGCGGCAAGGGAGAAGGAAACATGGGGGAGGAAGAGGAAGATCTTGGGGGAGCCAGGCTGCTATTTGAAGCGCGGAAAAAGGGTGCCGTGGAGCTCCGTGGCTGACGAGAGTAGCTCGCAGCGGGGGATGGCATGGCGCACGGTGCGATGTGACCGGACGGGGCGGAGGGAGTCGCTGCGGAGACTGTGGGCGCGCGTGAGGAAAAACCGTGGGCGACGAGGAGGAATCGGTGCGCGGCGCAATGCATGAAGGCCACGCGGCGGAGAGAAGCTGTGCGCAGCAGGGGGTGGTTCGGCATCACTCGGCCACGCGACGGAGGGGATTGACCAAGGCGATGGCGGGCAGATGGTGACGCAGGCGCGGCGTGGCGATGAGATGGCGCGGGCCCCCGGGTGGCGCGTGCGGAGTGGCGTCGGGGACCGGTGGTCCAAAGGGAGGCGCGCCGCGCGGGGCTGTCCGAGCGAGGAGGCGGCCTGGTCGGGACGCCGCGCAGAGGAAGGGGGAGGCGCGTGCGGGCGTGGGCCAGCGGGCGAGAGAGAGAGCTGCGAGGTTGGGCCATTTGTTTGGCGGCCGACCCCAATCCGTTTTCTTTTTTCTTTTTTTTACATGTGTACAAGTATATATATCTTTATATCATTATTTTGGTATTACTAATGTTTGTCTTTGTCTTTTATGAATTTCTTCAAATTTTAGAACCTCAATCAAATTCAGGAAAACTCCATGAAATCCAAATTCCAATAGAATATATTGCAAAGAAAATAATTCAAGAAATTCAGATTTTCAAATTTTAAATTTTTGGGATGTTACAAAACCTACCCCCCTTAAATGAATCTCGACCCCGAGATTCCGATAGAACAGAAAGAATGGAGGTGGGTTATAATGGTTTTCGAGGTGTTGCTCGACGTATAGTTCTTTAGCTCCACCGAGAGATAAGATCTGCACAATAGGGTTTAGCACTGGGAGAAGTCAAAAGGGAAGAGAGAAGACCTTGTTCTTCTGGATAGGTCGTAGACTTCCAAATTCTTGCTCTCGATGTTGTTGTCTTCACGTTGTCGTAGAATGGAGTGGTTGCATCGTCTGTTGGACATATGATTGTAGAATTTTCATACTAATATGTGGGTAGCAATGGCCTGTGGCCTAGGGGTAGAGGGCCTTAGGAATGAAAGAGGTGACGATGGACAATGCTATATGGTGGTCTTTTACTTTTACGAGGATCTCGTTCTTGCCTTTTGGCTTTGTCAAGCACGATGATTTTAGCTAAAGGTACGTCTTGTAGTCCTCATCACCCGAAGATTTCTAGCCTTGCGAATCTCCTTGTACAAGTGATGAACCCGAAGGTCCGATTATTGGCCCGATCTTTCGATGAGAACGATAAGTTCGGTAGGCGTCGCTCAACTCTCACGATCCTGGCTACGAACACGCAAGGCTCGAAGTCACGCAATCGCTGAACTGCTCGACAAGTCGTTATCAACCGTGCATGAATACCCGGATGACCTGACCACGAGGGTCGATTCCTGCATACACCGAAGAAGCACGCAAGAAAAAGATAAAGCAATCTGAAATTGCAAATAGGAATTGAAATATTGAATTGAGTTGGGATTCTGAAGCGGTATTATGGTTGGTCTAATCGACACAAGCCAATACACGAAGTTGCAACAAGGCTAACTTTTAACTAAACAAAATCCAAGAAAACTAGAGGGGGTGCGACCTCCTTAAATAGGGGATGAGGAGCCACACATCTAATAAAACCAGCGGGGTGGGACTAAAGTCACGGTTTACTGTTCACATGAACAGTAATACACCCTCCAGGTGGGCCGTCGGTAGATGGGCCAAGTTCAGTATGATTACAAGGCCCAGATTGGCCCAAACAAGTGATCTGATGTCTTCTTTTGATGATTGCGATCAGTCCAGAAGGAATTTGATGATGAGGCTGGATCCGTTGGAAAGAGGACGAAATAAGCTTTCAATCAAGTACTCGTGGACCTCCAACGGACTCTGTATGTGAAAGTTATGCCCATTTGAAATTGGTGCTGTCAGGCTGATTCCGAACTGATCTGACCAAAACGTATCCAGCTTGGCACATGTAGTAGCACCATGGCTTGTAGACATAATACCATGGTATGTAGACGTAGCACCATGGCATGTAGACGTAGCTCGATCCAATTGGGTAATATGGTCTTGCATCAGCCGAAAATCCTATTGGAGAGGATGTTGTTGAAGTAGAGGATGCAGTGCCACAGGGCGAAGTAGTGGTTGCATCCTTAGGTTTGATGTCCTCATCATCCTCCCTTTCTTGAATTCGAGTCGTCCTCGACTCAATCGTTGTCTCCACATCATCACTTTCCTGAAAAAGGTTAGTAGCAACAGGAAACAAAGAAACATGCATATCTTCTAAAGGACACAAAGATTCTTTGCAAACCATACTAGAGCATTTAGATTGATGTTGTTCCAAGTCAATGCAAGCAGATTTTCTAGCTAACATAACAGGTGCTTTCAATTTAAGTTCACTTGGAGCTATAATCTTACGATCATCCTTTGTGTTCTCCTTACTTGTTTTCGCAGATCTTTCTAATTCATCCTTTAATATAGCAGCAGGAGACATTGGAAGCAAAGTGATTTTCTTTTCTTTATAGGTAAAAGTATAATGATTAGATCTACCATGATGTTCAGTATATCTATCATATTGCCAAGGTCTACCTAATAATAATGAGCATGCTTGCATAGGTACGACATCACAATCAACATAATCATGATATGATCCAATAGAAAAATATACGCGCACAAGTTGAGTTACTTTCAACTTACCACAAGAATTCAACCATTGAATGCAGTAAGGATGAGGGTGTTTAGTTGTAGTCAAGCCAAGCTTCTTAACCATGTCTGTGCTAGCAAGATTGTTGCAACTTCCGCCATCGATCATGACTTTACAGGATCGTTCCTTGATGACGAACTTTGATTGGAATAAGGTGTGACGTTGATTTTGTTCAGCAAGCTCCATTTGAGCACTTAGCACACGCTGGACAACTAAGCTTTGGTACGTGTCAGATGCCTCATGGCTTATATGTTCTTCCTCAGTTTCATCACCTACATTGCTAGTTGCAACCAAAACATGTTCTTCCTCAATGTCGCTAGCGTATGTACTCACCATTGTCCTTGATAAGTAAAGCTCGCTGACTGGGACAATCGCGCATCAAGTGCCCAAATCCTTTGCAACGGTGACATTGTACATCTCTAGATCGCCCTGTAGAAGCAACCGAAGAAACACGTGTTGTAGGGACTTGTACCTTTGCAGATTTGCTTGCAGCAGAGACATGCGCAGGAGTGGAAGGAGCAACAAGGGTGCACGGCTTGAGGAAGGTGCAACGTGTTGTTGTTGACTTGGCGGTCTACAAAAGAACCTCCAAAATTGCCCCTATAGCGAGATTGTCGACCTCGCACTTCTCTTTCAGCTTTGCAAGCAAGATGGAACAAACGATTGATAGAATTGTATTCTTTATAATCAATTATGTCCTGAATTTCTCGGTTTAAACCTCCCAAAAATCTAGCCATCTTAGCATCTTCGGTTTCATCTAAACCACAACGCAATAAACCAGTTTGCAATGCTTGATAATAATCCTCTACAGAACTACTACCTTGTCTTAAGCGTTGTATTTTATTAAGCAAATCACGTGAATAATATGAAGGTACAAATCTATGTCTCATTGCTCTCTTCAAAGCATTCCATGTCCTAGGTATGTCCTGATGAGTACGACCATATTCACTCCACCAAATAGACGCGAAATCAGAAAACTCACTAGTAGCAGCCCTAACTTTCTTATCTTCAGGGAATTCATGACAAGCAAATTTTTGTTCTACTGTAAGCTCCCATGTGAGATAAGCATCGGGATCATATTTTCCAGCAAAAGATGGCATCGTGAATTTAATTTTACCAACTGCATCATTATGGTCACGTACCTCACGTTGATGTCGTCCCATACCTTGACGATTGTGATGAAGCCGATGATGGATGCGATCATTGTGAACATTGATTCCATCTGTTTCCGTATCAGCAGTGTAGTTGTTCATTTCTTCTTCTTCCACCTCATCGGCCCAAGAGCGAGAGCGAGCAACAGATGGATTAAGGCAAGGTTGTGCAACGCCAACAGCAGCGGGGGCGGCAGCAGGAGGGGGAGCTCTCTCTAGCTGCTCCACACGTGTAGCAATCGCAGCAAGATCGTTATTGGTGCATCTAGAACTCGCTCAATATGCTCCGAATGTTGACTCAACAAGCGTGAAAAGCGTTGCATGATGTCTTTCGTGCGAGGCGTGAGAGGTGCATCTTCCTCAACATGGGGCCTGCTATTCCCCCCTTGTGATCCTGAACCTGCCATTGTTAGTAGAAAACAAAGAACAGATCACAGTATATATGTCCCTATGAACTACTAGGTTCTGGAGTTTCACAAGTCACTCACACTCAAGCTTATACCCAGTTCTTACAAGTTCTTACCAATGCAGCAAAGAAGTGGTACAACCGGTGACTGGTTCGTGATACTCTCACTTGCGATCAGACCAACGATTGCGAGGGATGGCACCTGCTGAGTTAGTAGGAAGTGGAGCTTGGATAGGCTATGTATTTTGTAGCAAAGGAAAACAATCAATTAATTTCAGAAATTGCACATAATTGAATTATAGTTCATATCTAGCACTTAGCCTATGTTGCTGATCAACCAAGGATAGAAGAAGGCTAAAATATGTGTATGGTAATGTATAGGAGTGGTAAATACAAGATAATTCAATTGAATGCAATCTAGAATTGAAGAGCACAAGGATTGACCCAAAACTTGAAAACTGGAGATTTCTGTTCACTGGACAGCACGTCGGTATTTTGGCCGTAACTTTTTGTCAGTTGCCTTTTTTTCAATGATTTTTTTTTCTCTATTTCCTGACGGCTTTTTCTACAACTTTTGTTTTGGGGCCAAGTTCTGGAAACCGACCGAACAATTCGCACAAAATTCACAAGTGCCAACTGTTGCAGATTCAATCTGGAATTGTAGGTCAACTTGCACCGCAGATATCTCTTAACTTCCTTGCTGGAATGGCGTGAAATTTTACAGATAGATGGATAATGAAGTTTTGCATCTAATGGCGGTGGTCTCACTCAAAAATAATCTCGGAATCAAAAGTTATGGCGTTTTTGGTGGCGGCTGCAGAGGAAGGAAAAATCAGCCGAATTGGAATTAGGGTTTGGGGTGGGGAATTTTTTTTGTTTGGATTTTTAATGGAACAAAGATATGACCAGCAACTAGACAAAGCTAAAACGGACACAAATTCAATTTAGCAAACCAAAACTAACAGATTGAAAGGCACAATGGGGTTTGGACAGCGGAAATTAACTCTTTTTGTTTAATTTTGGCTATTTGGACTATAGGAAAGAAAAATTCTCACCGATGAACTGTAGCTCTGATACCACCTGATGAACCCGAAGGTCCGATTGTTGGCCCGATCTTTCGATGAGAACGATAAGTTCGGTAGGCGTCGCTCAACTCTCACGATCCTGGCTACGAACACGCAAGGCTCGAAGTCACGCAATCGCTGAACTGCTCGACAAGTCGTTATCAACCGTGCACGAATACCCGGATGACCTGACCACGAGGGTCGATTCCTGCATACACCGAAGAAGCACGCAAGAAAAAGATAAAGCAATATGAAATTGCAAATAGGAATTGAAATATTGAATTGAGTTGGGATTCTGAAGCAGTATTATGGTTGGTCTAATCGACACAAGCCAATACACGAAGTTGTAACAAGGCTAACTTTTAACTAAACAAAATCCAAGAAAACTAGAGGGGGTGCGACCTCCTTAAATAGGGGATGAGGAGCCACACATCTAATAAAACCAGCGGGGTGGGACTAAAGTCATGGTTTACTGTTCACATGAACAGTAATACGCCCTCCAGGTGGGCCGTCGGTAGATGGGCCAAGTTCAGTATGATTAGAAGGCCCAGATTGGCCCAAACAAGTGATCTGATGTCTTCTTTTGATGATTGCGATCAGTCCAGAAGGAATGTGATGATGAGGCTGGATCTGTTGGAAAGAGGACGAAATAAGCTTTCAATCAAGTACTCGTGGACCTCCAACGGACTCTGTATGTGAAAGTTATGCCCATTTGAAATTGGTGCTGTCAGGCTGATTCCGAACTGATCTGACCAAAACGTATCCAGCTTGGCACATGTAGTAGCACCATGGCTTGTAGACATAATACCATGGTATGTAGACGTAGCACCATGGCATGTAGACGTAGCTCGATCCAATTGGGTAATATGGTCTTGCATCAGCCGAAAATCCTATTGGAGAGGATGTTGTTGAAGTAGAGGATGCAGTGCCACAGGGCGAAGTAGTGGTTGCATCCTTAGGTTTGATGTCCTCATCAACAAGCCTGATTAATTCTAAGTCCAGGTTGTTGCAGTTCCAAGGATGTACATTGTAGTAGTCCTTTGGCAGTTCTGTCTCATAGTGCTACCCCCCTTAAAATAAATGCCACTAATCATTATTTGTCTCTCCTAGCCCAATGTATGATGGGTCCTGTGGCGAGTTGGGGACTCATCCGTTGTTCTTCGGCTGCTTGATCAGTAATAGGTTTTGGGAAGCATTCTTCGGGTTAGCGGTCTTGTCTTCCACAGGGAGAACATATGGCCTCGCTCACAGGATATTCGCCAAGGTGATGGTCGCCTTCGTAGTTGGGAATAGTCTACGGAGCATTGGTAGGTGCAAGGTCTTTTCTCTTCATATCGTCGACACATTCCTTGTCATATTGTGTAGTCGGCGGCGATTTGATCTATGGGACCTCCGAGTGGGTGAGGAGAGAGTGTTAGCAAGACAGAGTCTCGAGTCTTGGTCTTTGGTGATCCATCACTTTGCTTCATGGTACTGAGGGGCTTTTCAACAGAAAGGTGAGAGGGAATAGCATGAGGTAAGGATAGAATCGTGGGGATAAGGTAATCTAAACCCATTCGCAATTTTAAAAGAGTATACCCCGGAAGTTGGGGTGATACAGAACTACACAAATTTTTAAAAGCAAGCTTTTTCCTGTGATTGCGAAATAGGGTGCCCACGGGCAAGAAGACAACGCACAGGAACCAACGGAAATCTTGCGACAATACAACGTCTACTTGGGAAAGCACACATAAGAGGCACAGGGTTCATTTACATGGTGCGTTTAAAACGAAACCATCTAATCTTCATGAATATCTTCAACGTTCCTAACCTTAAATTTTTGGAGTAAGGGTACTATAAGAAGAGCAAAATCTTTCTTGTAAATCAATAGAAAGAAGAGGGAAGTATTTGGGGGTAGTTTCATTGGTTTTAGCACTCACTTTTTTTTAAATGATCCTTGTGGCAACACAGATTTTTTTAAGATATCCTAATCTCTTCCAATGCTCAACTATCCATCACTGAATTAATTCACTCCCATATGATTTTTTTTACATAAGGCTTAGAATCCAATGGCCTTTATAATTTAACTTCCACTTTTGCAATCTGCACTTAGGCTATCTTTCCTCATTAATTGTTCATGGCATTACTGCCATCTAAGACTCCAAACAGCGAAGGAAATTATTTATTTTATTTGATCCACCAATCATACTCGTCCTATTGTATCATCCATCATTTCATTAATCTAGTCATGATTATCTAAGTCCCGCATAAATCTTTGACCTTCAATCATATATTTGTGGATTAATTATCATATTTTCACTATGACTGTATAATCAAAATCTCGGATCCACTATTGGTCAACTTATTAACTCTACAATCCAATGAAAATGCAATACCTTTACTATAAATCCACCTATATATAAATTTTCCATCTAAAATTTTATTAATCGAATCGAGGTTACCAAATTCTTATATGTGCCTGAATTTCTCCACATCTTTATAAATCCAATCTCAGGTTCGTCAATTGCCTATTTTATCAGCTTTCTAATCCTATAAAGATCTAGCTTTCTTTATTTAGATCCACTGATGTCTTTCGTATCGTGACCTCCTAATAATCCAGTCTGGTGTCATTGATCCAAATCCATAGTTTGCTTTTGCAATGATCAACCTGAATCTTTGTTGTCTATCTACTCCTCAATTCTGAATTCTAATGATTATCCATCATTATTACCTTTAAATCTGCCAGTGTCATGTGTATCAGGACTTTCTAATAATCCAAGATTGTATTCAAAATCATAATTACTCCTCTAGTAACCACCTAAATCTTCAGTGTCAACCTCCGAATTAATCCATCATTATGAACATCTTCCAGGAATAATGTTATTAATCAAGCATGTACTCTGATAGTTGTTATCATCTCTCCAATTTTTCAAGACTATTAATTTATCTAGCAATCGATCATATTTCATTATTCCACTATTGTAAATATCTCCCAAGAATTATGTTATTTATCAATGTTGTACTCCCACGATTATTTTCATATTTCCTATTTCTCCAAGAACAACTTAGTTCATCCATCAAGTCAATCTAACCCTTTCTGTTAGGCTCCACCATTTTTTTTGTTCTTCCAATTTTCACCCTATTGTTTTCTCCAAAACTGAAACAATCTTTGACATTAAGCTTCAAGGTTAAGCACCATGACTCTTGGCCTTAAGTGCGTTTTCATAGAAAGTTTACAAGAGAAGTATTGGATTTTCATCACTTTGAATTTGGGTAAGAGAGCTTCAGAAGTAAAATGGCTAGGGCAGCATATGGATGAGGGGGATTCTTCTAAAAGAGATGAGAATAAGTGATACAACTTATATTTTTCGAAATAGATTTTGAGGAAATAATTCTAGTCATGAAACTAATGACCATACTAACTAGGTCACGACCTGCAGTCGATATGCTCTGATACCATCCCTGTAGGGACCCAGATATTAACATCCGGATTCCTCTGTGATTACTGCACTATTCCCTGGATCAATAGATAGTGCTCACAGTTACAGTAATGAATATCAATATACATATCTTGCGGAAGCGTAAAATTTAATAGTAGACTTACTCATGTGCCGATTAGGCCGAAATCATTAAATTGCAGCAGCGGAAGAACGAAGAACACAGGTGGGACCTTCAGGACATGCCCACAGGCAGCCAACTGGAGGTTCGCGACCTAGCCCTTGACACTTCATCTTCTCTGCCAGCTTGTCCAATCATGTTGTTGCGGCGCAGTGATTTGATTCCTGATTCTGAATTTTGTCGCAAAAGCGAGCGTGAGCACTCCGACCCCGTGCTCCGTGAGCCAATACACAGAATGCAAATAAATAGTATGCATAGCTTAACAAAGGAGAGGCTCGGGCTATTTTATTTTGCGTAGAGTGCTTTTGAATACAATTAATTAAAAAGCCCTATGACTTAGCAATTTTGGAACAAATCATAATGTACAAGGAAATGCATTATTAATATCGATTCAGATTCCATCCACCATTACATGGCATCTGCACCATATAGCAATTCTTCAAATTATGGCGCTTAACTTACCACTGGGACGACACCCAGGACAATTCCAAATCAGGGCAGTCCATCGCCCCTTTCACTTTTCCATTCCCAGTTTTTCAACATTTTAAAACAGAACTATATCTAGTTAAGTTTCCATGTCTGCCCTTGACCGTGGGCACGGCTATTCGAATAGTTTTGACTCTGCAGAGTTTGTACACTTTCACCACAAGAGATGAATTATCTTTGTTGCCAACATGCTTCCTTAGGCATGAGACCCAGATAATTTATCACAAAGCCTTTACCTTACTCCGATCTAGCTAGACACCACCCACGCTGAGGTTTCACCGCTGAAGGGTTACACCACCACGATCGAAGCCCCTCTTGCGCGTGCGAGTACAAGACACCTGTGCCTCACGTGAGTAAACCAAGACACCCCGGCACCCACTTTCCTGGTGATATCTGAACTAAACCCTTGCAAGTTATTCAGCTAGGTCGTACCCATTATAGACTTGTGGTTGTACTGTTTTACATCAGGAGATCATCACAAGATTCAGTCCTTAGTATTATCTGAGCGGTTCTACCACACTCCATAATTTGTGCTCCCACCGCACCACATACCAGCCCCAAACAATCCGCTCAGATATTTAAGCAAGTTGGGATTTTTGGGAGCATAAAATAATCATATCAAAATATACCAGTCATTCCCACCATGACTGCCCAAACCAGTTTCTCAGGATTAAAAGTGATGCTTGGGCGCTCTCGCGCCCATTAATATCTAAACAATACTACGCATGGCATATAATTACGGACTTATTTCCGAAAGGTTACTATTATAATTTGTGCTAGGGCGACAATGTTCACATGTTCAAATATTCCAAAGGAGGGGTAATATTAACCAAGTTCACAATGGGATATAACTAGAATCTTAAATTAACATGTATTTGCATATAACATAACAGCATGCAATTTGATAATTTAAACAAAAGTAATTTGCAGAAAACGTAGGTTCAACATGATCAAAGTATTGACTCGCCTGGCGCGGTCTACCGCGATCTTGAGCTCGCTCGTAGCTGTCTCTTGGGCTTCTGGTCTTTATCTTCGCTTCGCTCTTGATCACGCCTGATCCTTTGATTCTTCAGGACTCCACTATCTAGCTACACGCTAAATGGCTGAATACAAATAAAGGCAAATAACTCAAAAGATCCAAATAAATCTGGATAATTCAAATGGCCGATTTAATTTATTTAATACATTTATTACGATTTGAGGATAGCAGGGTGATTCGGTTTAGTGTGTTGCAAAGACAGTGGTAGTTGGACTTGAGTGAGAGAACGAGTTATCTGAATAGCTTTACCGTGAGGGAAAATTTTAGGATAATAAGAGATCATAAGTGAGGAAGTATCTACAGGGATTATGTACTTTGGAAAAGAAGTGGCCAAGCATAGCCGATTGGAGAAAGGGGAGGTTCGATCTTTTTACTACTAACTCCTATTATTTTCGTATTTATCAAGGAAGTTCCTTGAGTTAGGGTAGACCTATGTATCGAAGTATGAGTCTGGCTGGGTATGTATTCCTTGCAACTTAGGTTATGGTAAAGGCAACCTGGATTGATGAATGAGATCTGTACTTATTCTATAAATCTTTAATAATCCCATTATCATATTTATATATTTTCATTCATCGCTAGCTTAAGTTTAATTCGAGTTAGGATCCTTTGGTACGGGTCCCAGCTTGCTCTGTATGCCATTTGCTTAATTTTATTATGTATCAAAGCTAGTGTTAGGAATAAGATTTGATTGATAGCACTATTTTTATTCTACTTATACTTTAGCTACTATTAGGCTTAGCCTCATCCCAAATCTTAGTCTACATCTAGCTATCTTAACAAGGCTTGGTTTGTATTATTTTATGTGACCTTAATTACTCATGTTAGTGGTTACATGTTCAGTTTAGAATATTTAAGTTTGTGAGACTATTTTAAATCTTGACGGCCTAGGGCTATTATATTAAAATATGTCATTAGGGTTTGCTTAATGATGGCATGACAAACATTGGGCATATATGTTTACATGCTAATTAGGGGTAGTCTCTGTTAAATTTGGATGTTTAATCAAGATCATAATGCCGTTATCAATATCTTTAATTATTAATGCATCTTTTAAATAATTACTCAAATCATTTAATAGTCGAGAAGGGATCCTACTTGCTAGTGCGTAAAGATAATGGCTAGGAGTTTAAACTTTGCAACGGTTAATTCTATATCATTTATTGATATGCCATGGCTTATAATTTATTCCTTAGACCATCCTCTTTCATAATTTTATGAGAGCATAATCTAAACGAGATTCCTTCTCAATTCCTTAACTTGCGTTTAATTATTAGTTAGGCTTGACAACAAATATTCAAGCATATTAGTAAATAGCATATATTAATTGATCCATGATTGAGAATCGAATATATTTACTTATTTTCTAATAAATTTCAGTAGCACCTACGGATTAACCTTAGATTTCTCTTTTCTGCAGTTAGCCTAGCAAAAATGTTAATATTAAAAACCTACTCTAAATACCGTGGGATGAGGAATCGAACACGGGCGGCCGAGCCGAACGCGTGCGCTGCTAGCCAACCGAGCTCTCTGTGTTACCTATTTAGCGAGGGGGAAAGGATTGCTATTAAGCCAAGCGACTGGGGAGGAAGCAGAGCAGAGGAAACCGGCGGCGCATGGGCTAAGCAGCAGCGCCGGCGGGGAGCGACCGGAGAGGTGGCGACGACCGCTATAATGGAACCTCCCCGAGGCGGGGAATGCCACTGGGGCGGCGTCTCAGGCCAGGAGGCTTGGTGGTGGGCTTGCGGCGGTGATGAGCGAACGGTGAGGGGCCATTAATGGCGGCGATCGCCGGAGCGAAAGGGATGGGAAATAGGGGGCGCACAAGTAACTAGAAGGCGTAGGGATGCTCACCGAGTGACTAACCGAGCCGGAGCAAGCATGAAGTAGGCTGGCGGCGGAGACCCTGTTGCGGCGCGGGAAGACCACTTTGGAGAGAGGAGCTCCGGCGAGGGGAGGCTCGACCGGAGGTTGGCGGGGGTTCGGGACGTTGTTGGGATACCCCCATAGCGCGGAATCGACCGGGGATGCCTTGAGGGAGCAGCGGCGTCGGGGAGGGCGGCTTCAGCCGGCGACGAGGAGAACGGGCAGTGCGCGGTGGGGGCGCACAGCGCTGGCGAGCTGAGGTTGGGGAGAAGCTCCAGCAGCGGTTGGGGAGGCTCGAGGGCGCCGAGAGGGTGCTCCCAAGGAGAGGAATCGAGCAATGGCGCTTTGAGGAAGGAACGGCGATGGTGGAGGCTCACTTGGCCGGCTTTGAAGAGGGAGACCGAATCGGGTCCCCGGCGCACGGGAATTCCAATTGCGCCGGCGGGGAAGCAGGTGGGGCCTAGGGGCACAAATGGACGCGCTCAATTTTGGGGCAACTCGCCGGAGACCGGAATACGGCGGGGAGGCGGGTCGGGAAGCTCACGGCGGCAAGGGAGAAGGAAACATGGGGGAGGAAGAGGAAGATCTTGGGGGAGCCAGGCTGCTATTTGAAGCGCAGAAAAAGGGTGCCGCGGAGCTCTGTGGCTGGCGAGAGTAGCTCGCAGCGGGGGATGGCATGGCGCGCGGTGCGATGTGACCGGACGGGGCGAAGGGAGTCGCTGCGGAGACTGTGGGCGCGCGTCAGGAAAAACCGTGGGCGACGAGGAGGAATTGGTGGGCTGCGCAGTGCATGAAGGCCACGCAGCGGAGAGAAGCTGTGCGCAGCAGGGGGTGGTTCGGAATCACTCGGCCACGCGACGGAGGGGATTGACTGAGGCGACGGCGAGCAGATGGTGACGCAGGCGCGGCGTGGCGATGAGATGGCGTGGGCCCCCGGGTGGCGCGTGCGGAGTGGCGTCGGGGACCGGTGGTCCAAAGGGAGGCGCGCCGCGCGGGGCTGTCCGAGCGAGGAGGCGGCCTGGTCGGGCCGCCGCGCAGAGGAAGGGGGGAGGCGCGTGCGGGGGCGTGGGCCCGCGGGGCCAGAGAGAGGAGCTGCGGGGGTTGGGCCGGCTGTTTCGGCCGGTCTGACCCCAATCCCTTTTTTTCTTTTTTTCTACATGTGTACAAGTATATATATCTTTATATCATTATTTTGGTATTACTAATGTTTGTCTTTGTCTTTTATGAATTTCTTCAAATTTTAGAACCTCAATCAAATTCAGGAAAACTCCATGAAATCCAAATTCCAATAGAATATATTGCAAAGAAAATAATTCAAGAAATTCAGATTTTCAAATTTTAAATTTTTGGGATGTTACAAACAGGTGCTTTCTTTTCTTTGAATCATAGAGATTTTGGCATGTCTTATTACATTTTTTTCCCAAATTATATTTTTATTCTCTGTTCTGTCCTTGCTTGCAGCCATAGAGATTTCACAATAACTTGTTTCACAATTTGTCTCTCTTTTTGATTAATTGTTGTGTTCTTTATTTTGTTCTTTGTTCTAATCATAGAGATTTCACCATGTTCTGCTCTATAGTTTCTATTGCATTTTGTTCTCATTGCAGGTAGCATGTACCCTTTTAATCGAATTTCACCTAGGGAGGCAGACGTTTCTCTTTTTAAGGAACAAATTTCTAACCTAAAAGGTTTTACAATATGCCTTAACTATGCTGCTTTTCATTTGTTTTTTCTCTGCATCCTCTCTATGTGTTTTGCATTGTTATACCATCTCTTTCTTTTCCTTCTTTCAGTAGACTTTTTCTTATATTGTTTCAGCCATGTATGCCAATCGATCATATTATGGCGGTCCAGATTATGAATGTAATAGGTGTGGTGCTGTTTTTTTGGTTTCAAGAAAGGTCTCAGCATAGGAGTTCCTCTAGACATCGTCGAATTATTTATAATAAGTGTTGTTGAGGTGGAAAAGTCTCCCTTCCACCACATAAAGAATTGCCACATCCACTTCGAGAACTTATTGGTTTTAATAAAGGTCCCCGTTCAAATGAATTTATGCGTTTGATACACCATTACAATTCCTTGTTCGTGTTCATGTCTTTAGGCGTAGATGTTGATAGAACAATTAACACTAGTGAATGTCCTTATGTTTTCCGTATAAATGGTGTTGTTCATTCATCATCGTATTGGTTCATTAATCCCAGTTCAAGGATGGAAACCACAGTATGCTCAACTATATATTTATGACACATTTAACGAAATCGACAACATATTGTCTTTGTTCAGTAAAGAAGATAATGCACAGGATGAAGCAGATCCTGATATTATTGCTGCCTTGATTAGCATGCTTGACTGTTGCAATGTGTTAGTCAAAAAATTCAGACTAGCACATGATCGGTTATTTTCTGAAGAAAACCCAGAGGTTTACATTCGGCTTATTGGCTCATCTGATAATCATGGTGATAGATATTCTTTGCCAACTGTTCTTGAACTAGCTGCTTTAGTTGTAGGTGACTTGTCTTTAGAGAATAACAGATTTGATATAGTTGTTGAAACCCACTACAGTGAACTAAAGCATATTTCACCTCTGAATCCCAGTCTTATATCTCTTCAATATCCGTTTTTATTTCCATATGGGGAAAAAGATTTCATCTTGGTATCAAATATAAAGAGACGATGACAGTGTATCTTCAGCCATAGATGAAGTATCTATGCTTGAATACTATTGCTATGAATGTCATTATCGAAGAAATGAACCAAATCCTTATACACGTTATGGTCGACTTTCAAATCAGGTAGAAGTCGATTGTTATTCGTGTCTTGAAGCAAACCGTCTTTCATTTCATTTTTTCAACCAAGATGTGTTAAGGTCAGAAACATATCAAGGTATTTCAGATGCACTTGGTGAAGGCACATCGCAAGGCAAAAACATTGGAGTCAAGATTTTGCTTCCTGCGAGTTTCACTGGTGGACCTTGATATAATACACTCAATTATCAAGATGCTATGGCTATCTGCCGCGAATATGGTGCTCCTGATTTGTTTTCTACTTTCACATGCAATTCATGATGGCCAGAAATTGTTGACGCACTGAAATACGAGCCTGGTCAGAAATATATTGATTGTTCTGATATTGTAACTCGAGTGTTCCATATGAAGCTTACTGAGTATATTTCTGACATTAAAGCTGGCCACACTTTTGGTCCTGTGCGAGCAGGTTAGTTTGTTATTTTTTCTATACATATACTTTTTTCCATCTTAAAAGTAATACATTTTTTTCACTCTAAGTACTTTTTTGTGTGTGTAGTAGTTTTATACACTATTGAAATTCCAGAAGAGAGGATTACCTCATGTTCATACTCTTATATGGCTTGCTCATCATGACACAGACTTAATTGCTACCTTACTTAGTGAAGAAGCCATTCAGAATCCATCTTAGTAGAGTAACTCAACCGAGTGCCAAACACCGCAAATGCACCTCTTGTGCGCCATTCCTTTAGAGAGAAGTTATACGAAATCCATATGAGTCAGGTAAATTCACAAAGTTCTCAACATCGCAGACCACTTCTTTTGAGCCATTGCTTAGTGAAGAAGTCAGTTGGAATCCATCCAAGTTGAATAATTCAACCGAGTGCCAAACACCAACAATGTGCTCTTATGCGCCATTCCTTACTACGGAGCCATATGGGCTGCGTTTGTGTCAGGTAACTCAACAAAGTGCCAATCACCTCAGCGTACTTCTTGTGTCCCCTTGCTTAGTGGAGAAGGTATTAGGAATCCATCCAAGGCGAGTGACTCACCTGAGTGCCAAACACCGCAAATGCACCTCTTGTGAGCCATTACTTAATAAAGAAGCCATATAGATTCCGCATAACTCAGGTAACTCAACAAATTACCAAACATCGCAGCGACTTCTTATGTTCCCTTACTTAGTGAAGAAGCCATAAGGAATCTGTTCGAGTCTAGCAACTCGAGTGAGTGCCAAACACCGCAAATGCACCTCTTTCTTAGCATTCCTTAATAGAGAAGCCACATGAATCTGTACGAGTCGGGAAACTCATTCATGTGTCGATCACCGCAATGCACTTCTTTCTTAGTGAGGAAGTCAGCTGGAATCCATTTGAGTCGAGTGATTGAATTGAGTGACAAACACCACAGCGCACTTCTTTTGTCCCCCTTGCTTAGTGATTAAGCCATTTAGGATCCATCCGAGTCGAGAAACTCAACAAAGTCAGGTAACTCAACAAAATGCCAAACACCACAGCGCTCCATTTGCCCCCTTGCTTTGTGGGAGCATCCATTTGGACTTTATCTGAGTTGAGCAACTCAACCGAGTGGCAACCACCGGGAATGCACCTCTTGTGAGCCATTCCATAACAGAGAAGCCAAATGGAATCCATACGAGCTAGGTAAATGAACAAAATTGCAAACATCGCAGCACACTTCTTGTCTCCCCATGCTTAGCGAAGAAGCCATTTAGAAACCATCTGAATTGAGTGACTCAACCGAGTGCCAAACACCATAAATGCACCTCTGTGTCCCCTTCCTTTGTAGAGAAGCTAGATGGATTCCATAAGAGTTAGGTGATGCAACGAAGTTCCAAAAACAGCATCACACTTCTTTTGTCCCCTTGTGAAGTGAAGAAGCCATTTGGAATTTGTCCGAGTAAGGCAACTCAACCAAGTGCCAAACACTACAGTGCACTTGTTTTGATCTCTTGATTAGTTAAGAACTCAGTTGGAATCCATCGAAGTCGAGTGACTTGACCAAGTGCCAAACACTGTTAATGCACATATTGTGTCCCCTTCCATATTAGAAAAGCCATAAGGAATTCGTACAAGTCAGGTAACTCAACGAAGTGCCAAACTCCGTAGTGCACCTCTTGGACCATTGCTTAGTGAATACGCCATTTGGAATCCATCTGAGCCAATTGACTCACCGAGTGCTAAGCACCGTAAATGCACCTCTTGTGTCCCCTTCCTTACTGGAGAATCCAGATAGAATTCGTACATGCTGAGTAACTCAACGAAGTGCCAAACACCGCAGCGCACTTATTTTGTCCCCTTGCTTAGTGAAGGAGCCATTTGGAATCTGTCTGAGTCTAGCAACTCAACCGAGTGCCGGACAGCGCACACGCACCTCTTGTGAGCCATTCCTTAATGGAGACGCCATATAGAATCTGTACGACTTAGGTAACTCTATGAAGTGTTAAGCACCGCAGTGCACTTCTTTTGAACCCTTGCTTAGTTAGGAAGTCTGATGGAATCCTTCGAGTCGAGTGACTCAACCAAGTGCCATATACCGCAAATGCACCTCTCGTGTGTTACTCCTTAATAGGGAAGCCAAATAGAAACTATATGAGCCTGGTAAGTAAACGAAGTGCCAAACACCGTAGCGCACTACTTTTGTCCCCTTGCTCAATAAAGAAACCATTTGGAATCCGTCCAAGTCGAGCAACTTAACTGAGTGCCAAACACCGCAAATGTGCCTCCTGTGAGCCATTCCTTTATAGAGAAGCCATGTTGAATTCGTTCGAGTAGGGTAACTGAATGAAGTGCCAAACTCAGTAGTGCACTTTCGGTGTAACCTTACTTAGTGAAGAAGCCATTCAGAATCCGTCTTAGTAGAGTAACTCAACCGAGTGCCAAACACTGCAAATGCACCTCTTGTGCGCCATTACTTTATAGAGAAGTTATACAAAATCCATACCAGTCAGGTAATTCAACAAAGTGCCAAACTCCGCAGTGCACTTCGTGTGTCGCCTTGCATAGTGAAGAAGCAATTTGGAATCTTACCGAGTCGAGGAACTCAATAGAGTGCTAAACACCACTAATGTACCCCATGTGTGCGATTCCTTAATAAAGAAGTCACATGGAATCCGAACAAGTTAGGTAACTCCACAAGGTGGCAAACACCACAGCGGACTATTTTTGTCCCCTTCCATAGTGAGAAAGCCATTCGGAATCCATTCGAGTTAGGTCACTCAACCGTGCACCAAACACCGTAAAATGCACCTTTTCTGTCACCTTCCACAATAGAGAAGCCATATGATCTCCCTATGAGTCAGGTAACTCGACAAAGTGTTAAACACCACGTCGCACTTCTGTTGTCCCATTGCTTTGTGAAGAAGCCATTTGGAATCCGTCCACGTCGAGTGACTCAACCAAGTGCCAAATACCGCAAATGCACCTCTCTTGTGTCACTCCTTAATAGGGAAGCCAAATAGAAACTATATGAGCCTGGTAAGTAAACGAAGTGCCAAACACCGTAGTGCACTACTTTTCTTGCTCAATAAAGAAGCCATTTGGAATCCATCCAAGTCGAGCAACATAACCGGGTTCCAAACATCGCAAATGTGCCTCCTGTGAGCCTGCTTGGGCCCGGCCGAAGATGAGGCGGGCCGGCACGGCACGGCACGACGGGATGACTGGGCCGAGCCGGCACAGCACGAAGTGGCCCGAAGCACGGTGGGCCTGGGCCGTGCCGGCACGGCACGGCCCAATTCCCACCTCTAGCCATTCCTTTGTAGTGAAGCCATGTGGAATCCGTTCGAGTAGTGTAACTCAATGAAGTACCAAACTCAGAAGTGCACTTCTGGTGTAACCTTACTTATTGAAGATGCCATTCAGAATCCGTCCGAGTAGAGTAACTCAACCGAGTGCCAAACACAGCAAATGCACCTCTTGTGCGCCATTCCTTTATAGAGAAGTTATACGAAATCCATACGAGTCAGGTAAGTTCACAAAGTTCTCAACATCGCAGATCACTTCTTTTGATCCCTTGCTTAGTGAAGAAGTTAGTTGGAATCCATCCAAGTTGAATAATTCAACCGAGTGCAAAACACCAAAAATGTGTTCTTATGTGCCATTCCTTACTGCAGAAGCCATATGGGCTGCGTTTGTGTCAGGTAACTCAACAAAGTGCCAAACACCGTAGCGCACTTCTTGTGTCCCCTTGCTTAGTGAAGAAGATATTCGGAATCCATCCAAGTCGAGTGACTAACCTGAGTGTGAAAGACCGCAAATGCACCTCTTGTGAGCCATTGCTTAATAAAGAAGCCATATAGATTCCGCATGACTCAGGTAACTCAACAAATTACCAAACATTGTAACACACTTCTTATGTCCCCTTGCTTAGAGAAGAAGACATAAGGAATCTGTTCGAGTCTAGCAACTCGAGCGAGTGCTAAACACCGCAAATGCACCTCTTTCTTTCTTAGCATTCCTTAATTGAGAAGCCACATGAATCTGTACGAGTCGGGAAACTCATTCATGTGTCGATCACCGCAATGCACTTCTTTCTTAGTGTGGAAGTCAGTTGGAATCCATTCGAGTCGAGTCATTGAATTGAGTGCCAAACACCGTAAATGCACCTCTAGTGTCCCCTCCATTAATAGAGAAGCCACATAGATTCCATCTGAGTCCGGTAACTCAACAAAGTGACAAACACTACAGCGCACTTCTTTTATCCCCCTTGCTTAGTGATTAAGTCATTTAGGATCCATCCGAGTCGAGAAACTGAACAAAGTCTGGTAACTCAACACAGTGCCAAACACCACATCGCTCCTTTTGCCCCCTTTTTTGTGGGAGCATCCATTTGGACTTTATCTGAGATGAGCAACTCAACCGAGTGGCAACCATCGCGAATGCACCACTTGTGAGCCATTCCATAACAGAGAAGCCAAATGGAATCCATACGAGCCAGGTAACTGAATATGATGCTACCTCATGTCACTACTTTGTTCATTCTCAGTTTTGACAAATAGAATACTTTTGAACCGAGAGGGAGAACGGCGCCAAAGCAATGGAGAAAAACAAGGAAGAAGAAGCCCAAGGAGAAGCCATGCAGTGGGAGGGAAAAAGGGGAGAGGTCCAAGAACTTAAAAACCCATGTTTTGGATGAGATTTCCAAGCCCAATTCGGAATTTCCTCAAGCCCAACCGAAATCAAACTCGGAATCAACTCAGAACTCAATTCGGTTCCGGACAGCCAGACATGCCTGTAATAAAACAGCCATAACTTTCACAAACGGAGTCCGATTTAGGTGTTCTTGTGCTTGTTGGAAAGATTATTCCAAGGCCCATCCAATGGGTAAGGCCGCAGCTTCCGAAACCTTGTGGTCGCGTCGCAATCACTAAAACAATTCGAGGTACAACCTGAGGTAACTGAAAATGTTGATATTGTTTTGGTTCCTACTCCATCTATAGATACCACCGATATACTTGAAGAGATGAAGGATGATCTGGTGCATCTTTTGCCATTAGAGGAGAAGTTTGAGGTACCTACAGTATCTGATGAGGACGATAATGACAAAGGTACTGATTTGGTGCTACCATAAGACATAGAGCAACCTTGTGAGTATATACCTACTGTAGTGCAATCTTTTGATATTCCTTGTGTTTACTTGAATGAACCATATGCTGATCTAAATTCTCATAATTTTGCACATGTCGAATTAATTACACATAAGGAAGTATTTGGTAGAATATCCCCTGTTGATGCATTGTGCTATATCATGCTTAATGAGGCTGCTAATTTGGAATGTGCTATGAAGAAAGTTTCTGAACTTGCATGTTCGAAATTCTTTTTTAATGTCTACACCCCTAGGTATAAGTTTAATTTGATTGGAGATTATGGTGTAGAAAATCAATTTCTTGTATATCGAATATGCATAACTTGTGATCACATGGATGAATTGAAACTTGCTGTTTTGAACAACAACTCTTGTATGCTCAATCTTGTTCATTATGACAGAAAGGTAAAATTTAGTACTCATCCAATGCCTATGTGTTCATCTCTTTTTGCACCATCTAGTATGGACAATCTAAATAAAGATGATGAATTATGAAAGAACTTACAAATCTTTTCACCCTTACTAGATGAATTTGCTATTGCTCAATTGAAATATGATTATATGGATAAACTTTGTTTGATTCCAAAAGTTGTAGATTTGCCCATATGTGCCACCACTGCAAGTTTACAACTTCAGAGATTCAAATTGCATAAATGCTTCACTTACATTTGCAAATCTAGTTGCAATAATTGCTGTGTGAGAAATTTTGATTTGCTCATTAACATATATGAATACTCTTGGGTTAATAATATGATGAGCTTTTGTGATCGCTGCTATTTTGTAACAATAATTGTGCAACAACGAAGAATTATTAAAACGGATGACATATACATATACCATGCATACACCTTGGCTTCTTTGCTACCATACTTTCAGCTTATCAAAAGCCGAGAACGGCTTTGTTTTCAAGAAGTGGAGGGTGATGAGGATATGACCCCTATGGATACAACCATATTTGCTATGCTTGTTGTCCCAATTATAAGAGCTCCTATGCATCGCTTAAATTATCAGGTGAGCTCGTTTCAAAGAGGTTTTACTTTGCTTGATAAAGAACTTATGCTATTACATAATGAGGGTTTGTTGCGTTTGTTGTCATATACCGAGATTTATGACCAAGATCATGCAATACGTGAGGCTACACATATGTTAAAACCGAGGACGGTTTTCTGTCAAGAAGGGGAGGATGATGTGACCACGCCACAAACACATACGACCATAGCGCCCAATATCAAGATTGAACTAAAGGTGAATTTGTTTCTTCAATTTCAACATATTTTAAATGAGAATATGATGCTACCTCATGTCACTACTTTGTTCATTCTCAGTTTTGACAAATGAAATACTTTCGAACCGAGAGGGAGGCCGGCAACTCAACCGAGTGCCGGACAATGCACATGCACCTCTTGTGAGCCATTCCATAATGGAGATGGCATATAGAATCCGTACAACCTAGGTAACTCTATGAAGTGTTGAACTCCGCAGTGCACTTCTTTTGAACCCTTGCTTAGTTAAGAAGTCAGATGGAATCCTTCGAGTCGAGTGACTCAACCAGGAGCCAAACGCAGTAAACACACCTATTGTGTCCCCTTCCTAAATGGAGATGCCATATGGAATCTGTATGAGTCAGGTAACTCAACAAAGTGCCAAACTCCGCAGCGCACTTCTTGTGTCCCCTTGCTTAGTGAAGAAGATATTCGGAATCCATCCGAGTTGAGTGACTCACCTAAGTGCCAAACACTGCAATGCACTTCTTTCTTAGTGAGGATGTCAGCTGGAATCCATCCGAGTCGAGTGATTGAATTGAGTGATGTTGTAGGGGTGGCCCCACCTAAGCCCAGCTAGCCTGTTAGAAGGATGTAAGGCCCAAAGTGGGACATGTATAATGGCATAAATGCCCCTGAGAGGGATACTTAAATGTAAGGGTACCACTGTAAAAACACTTCCCATGTGGATATATACACGATACAGGCCATGGGGAAACTGTTAGTGATATGCCCTAGAGGCAACATGGAGATGTTATATATATCACATACTATGTTTATGATACATTACTTTGTTCCTTGAAATAGACATTATCATTATTGATCAATGAGTATGTGACTTATTCATGAGACTCTCAATGCTAAAATGTTGCTATTTCTAAATGATCCCTGATCATATATCATATGAGGAACAAATATGATTCAAAGATCAGCATATGTATTGATTGATGATTATGTCTCATGGATCATGGTATGGTGATACCAAATCAATAATATGGACATGTGTTAGTGAATATATGTTGGATAGACCCGCCATGAGGCACTGAGAGATTCCATGTGTCATCAGTTGGTCTCAAGTAGTGTTTATGTAGAATCCTTAGACTTGAGATCATCATGGTTCCCAACATGCGTAGTAGCTTATTTTGGGACTACTAAACACTACTCCGTAACTGGGTAGTCATAAAAGTAGTCTTTGGGTTTGCCATGAAACATGTAGTGGGATGTGAATGA
The DNA here is from genome assembly GCA_036346575.1 of Dendrocalamus sinicus. Taxonomy (NCBI): domain Eukaryota; kingdom Viridiplantae; phylum Streptophyta; class Magnoliopsida; order Poales; family Poaceae; genus Dendrocalamus; species Dendrocalamus sinicus. Next base: position 6,957,147 of record CM070665.1, on the reverse strand, counting down.
TCAAGATAGAATTTGCCCCTCCTTATGGGAGAGATATCTCTGGGCCCCTCGATGTAATGGATTATAAAAGTGCATGGCCATGCCAAGGTGATTGAGGAGTCAATCACAAGTTTATAATCCATCATGGAATCGAGAGAGTGATTGAGCTATTAAGAGGATGACACAGGTCTCGCCTTGAGCTCAATCTATATCGTGAGGCAAAGGGATTCGTACATGAAAACATTACAGGTTCAGCCGATATGATCTTTACGTATACTTTGGGGTTAATATGTCTTACTAGAGGCCGCTATTAACAGGGTGACTGGAAAGACGTTTCCGGGTCGTGACCAATTATACGTGAACCTGCAGGGTCGCACGCTTAACGGGTTGGAACACTAATTCGAACATGATTCGGATGTGGGCTCAATTCGGATAGAGATCCAAATAGACTCCTATTGGGCCTCGGTCCACAAGGCCCAAGTGAGGAGGTCTATATATATGGAGGCGAGGGGCTGAGGAACACACGTTTCTGTTAACCTCTAGCATAACCCTAGCCGCCACCTCCCGAGCCAAACCCTAGCCGTTCACGGGTGATAGTACACCCGCGATCGGCATTCCAACCCCGGACGTGTGGATACCGGTGGAGGCGCTGCTCGTTGCGGTGTTGATCGGCATCAACAACCTACAGATTGGATCTGCTCGTGGTGTGGTTGATCGCGTGGAGGAGACGATCTGTTCGGGACAATCGGCTAATTCCACTACTACCTCGACACACGTGGTTGGATCGGCTTCTCCAACTCTTCTTCCGCTGCGCTGCGCGTCTAGTGGTAACGATCCATGATCCCTCCTTAAGCATGATGTCCTTGTGTGCGTGGTAGAAAAGTTTTGTTTTCTACTTTCGTAGCCTAGGCGCAATCCTATAGAAACCCTAGGCTTTGCTCACCTAACCCTCCACTACCATACACTCTCTCTCTATTTGGTCTGTAACCACAACAGTTAGCACCGTCCGTGGGGAGGACAAGAGCAAGCATCAAGATCTGAAGGATGGCACCGAAGAAAGCTTCATCATCGGCAGCTAAGAAGAAGAAGGGGAGCGTGACGGAGCCTCGCGTCAACACCAGGGCTTCGGCGGCAGGCGCGGGCTTAGACGACGACACGGGTGCGGTAGCCACGAACATTAACGCTCATGGCGCGACGGTCGACCCCGGCGCGTGCGCGACGATCGACTCTGCGGCTGGCACGATGCCGACCCCACCCCGCGCATGGCGAGAGACCCCGCCGCTGGTGCCGCGGTCAACACTGGCCTCGTCACCGACATCGGAGTCTACCGCGCCGATGCATCGGGCAACCTGGGAGCGCAGGCCATGGTTGCTGCTGTCCCAGCAACGCGATCAGGTGTGCCTATCGCTCTGGATTAGATGATGCGTAGAGATGGCTCGATTTTTCCTGGTACGTTCAGCGAGGTTCCTTCTCCTTGTCTTGACGTAGCCAACAATCTTGATAAGGCAATTTGCACTAGTATGCAAGGTGCACACTAGAAGCAATCCACCAAACTTCCCAAACCGTGAATTCAGCAAGAAGACACGAATTAGAAGAGATAAACCTTGTAGATTCGATGGGCAATCTCAAGAATCTCCTATTCTTGCCTTGCACCAACTCAGCAAACTCCAAAAAAAGAAAACCTAGCAATCACGCAAGCTGGCCGCCAACAACCATCGTGGCGATTTTTTCCTTTATTTCACAAGCATAAAAACTTATCATATCATAGCCTAAGTTACAATGGGGCTAAGGCTCTGGCCTTATATTAGTGCACAATGTAGGCCTTGACTAAAACTCACGCACAACCTGGCCTAAGGCCGAAACAAACTCCAATACGAACTAAAAAGGAAATGCCTAAATTGCTACCTCTGGATTCTCTATCAATTTGCGATGTGACCATGAGGATTCCGTGGCTGGCACCTCATCCATTGTATGGGGCTTCGAAATAGCTTTCCAACGATTTAGTCAATTCAAAGAAACGACAAACCTGGACAAAGAGAATGTCATAAGCAGTCATAAACTAATTCCTCCTGTTTCTGCAAGTAAAAAGAAAATTATAAACAATCCATACCTTGCACTGCCTGTAGGTGTTATACATTGCAGCTTATGAGGCATGTCTAAAGCCAACAGGTCAACACTCAACACAACAGTGATAAAAACATACTACAGTAAGAAGGAAATTAATTCCATCACAATGTCAGATGCAGTTGCCTGACCTTCCATTGGCTGGTTAATACTCCACTTGATGTTAAAACCTCCTTAGTGATAGGAAAAACTGATAAAAAGAAACAAACAAGCATGAGAGAAGCTAGCAAAGGAAAACACAAATTGAAAGTTGAGGCACAATAATACTCCAACTTGTTGTTTTTTCATTTTAAAAGGCACATATGGATCTATTTCCTGGTCCTCCGACACCTACATTCAAACAGACAACTATCGGCAAGTAATAATCCGCTCGGGGTTTAGAGCGAAACACAAGTAATAGCACTCTGAATAAAAGGAACTCAAGTAAGCTAAAATTGCCTAACCAATTTTCCCTCCTAAAGTCAAAGAAAACAAAAATTTGAGAAGGTATTATCTTTGAGCTCATACTCCAGCTAGCTTGATATGCATTACAAATTCTATCATCTTTATATCCATGTACTGGACCTTACTGGCAGAACCTAAATGAAACTCCAAATCCGATGTTCTTATTGGGCCTTTAAGTATGTCATTTCCTAGAGTTTGACAGGTGCATCAAATACAAAATGTTGCACCAGAACATCTCCAACAAAACTAAGAAAAAATCTCACCCTATTGGATGATAGCATTTCATCTATGCTTGTGTAATTTAAGCTTCAAATTTGCAAGCTTCAAATTTGCAAGCCTACAGAACTAATACCATATATTAATTTGGACAGGTTAAATACTACATTACCATGGATAAATTGTAAGGCAACTGTGATGAGGCAATGGGGTCCCGATTTTCTGATAGGATTGATAACTATCATTTCGGTGGCGGTGACTCTTGCGATCTGACTACAACCGTACGACGTCGTTTGCGCCTTAGCAATCGCTGAACCAACCCCAAGTTGTTATCAACCGTGCCAAGAATGCGGTTGACCTAAGCATGAAGGTCTATTCCTGCATGTAATCGAAGAACACGCAAGAACAAGATAACAAGCACTCTAAAATTGCAAATATTTATATTGAGTTCAAAAGGTGGGTGATGAGGCGATGGGATCCCGATCTTCCGATAGGATGGTAACTATCGATTTCGGTGGAGGTGACCCTTGCGATCCGACTACAACCGTACGCGTCGCTTGCGCCTTAGCAATCGTTGAACCACACTCCAAGTTGTTATCAACCGTGCCAAGAACGCGGTTGACCTGACCACGAAGGTCTATTCCTGCATGCAACCAAAGGACAAGCAAGAACAAGATAACAAGCAATCTGAAATTGCAAATATTGATATTAATTTCAAAAGGTGAGATTCCGAAGACTATCTTGACAGGTGGCTGTCCGACACAACTGAAGAACAGAAGTTTGCACAATGGCTAAACCTAAACTCAACGAAATCCAAGTCCTAACAATGGAGGCAGCGGCTCCTATATAGGGAGAATGACCAGGGGTGGCGTCCAAGTGCACGCCCTAGGGTTATAAGGCCCATGGGCCCAAGTGGTGGTGGCACAGCACCCTTTTTGACTCGAACTCAGAAACCAACGTGGACTCTTTTGATGATTGCGGCTAGCGCAGATAGAATTTAAAGATAAGGTTGGATCCATTGGAAAGTAGACATCCTAATATTTTCATGAAGTACAAGAACGTCCCAAACGGAGTCCGTATGAGGAAGTTATGTCCGTTTAAACTTGCACCATTGTAGCAGTCCGAATCCGATTCCAGTACGTACCCAATATGAACCCTTTTGATGATTGCGGTCAGCTCGGATAGAATTTGAAGATGTGATTTAATCCTTTAGAAAGTAGACTTGATAATCGTTCCATCAAGTCCAAGAACGTCCCAAATGGAGTCCGTATGAGAAAGTTACGTCCGTTTAAACTTGCACCAATACAGCAATCCGAATCCGATTCTAGTACATGCCCAACATGGACTCTTTTGATGATTATGATGCACACATATAGAATTTAGAGGTGATACTAGATCCACTAGAAAGAGGATGAGAAAATCTTTCCAACAAGTACTCGTGGATCTCAAACGGACTTCATATGTGAAAGTTATCCACATTTGAAGTTGGGCCTGTCAGGCTGAATCCGAATTGATCTGGTGGCCGAATTGGATTCCAAAACGTATCCATCTTGAAATCTTGCTTGAATTGGTGTAAAAGTGACGTGGTGCTGTAAAAATATATATTTTCATCTTTAGGTAACATCATATTTTCATTTAAAATATGTTGAGGCTGAAGAAACGAATTCACCTTTAGTTCAATCTTGATATTGGACGCTATTGTCGTATGTGTTTGTGGCGTGGTCACATCATCCTCCCCTTCTTGATAGAAAACCGTCCTCGGTTTTAACATATGTGTAGCCTCACGTATTGCATGATCTTGATCATAAATCTCGGTGCATGATAACAAACACAACAAACTCTCATTATGTAATATCATAAGGTCTTTATGAAACAAAGTAAAACCTCTTTGAAACGAGCTCATCTGATAATTTAAGCAATGTGTAGGAGGTCTTGTAATTGGGACAGCAATCATAGCAAATATGGTTGTATCCATAGGGTCATGTCCTCATCATCCTCCCCTTCTTGAAAACAAAGCCATCCTCGGCTTTTGATAAACTGAAAGTATGGTAACAAAGAAGCCAAGGTGTATGCATGGTATATGTATATGTCATCCGTTTTAACAGTTCTTCATTGTTGCACAATTAATGCTAACTACCTGCAAGTTGTTAGTCACAGAAAAAGGCACAAACAAGGGTTTGTTCTCATGTTTCTTATCTTCAAGCACTCTCAATTTCTTCTCAATCTGACGTTCAACATTACAAGCAAGTATAAACAAATGAGGGAGAGAATTATATTCTTTGTGAATGAGAAGGTCCAGAATTTCTTTATTAAGCCCACGTAAGAATCTATTCTCTGTAGCTTCAGCATGTTCCTCTAAGCCACAACGCAATAAACAAGTTTTTAAATCATGATAATATTCCCTTACAGTTCTACTTCGTCGTTTTAAACGTTACAATCTAGCTAGCAAATAATTAGCATGATATTTAGGAACATGGAGATCTCTCAAAAGTTTCTTTAATGCATGCCACGTTTGAGGCACTGTTCCAAGTCTACTTAAGTATTTCCACCAAAGCATTGCATCATCAATAAAAACACTAGTGGCAGCTCTAATCTTTTGCTTATCAGACCAATGATGATATTCAAATTCTTTATCTAGCGCTATCTCCCAGTCAATATAGGCATAAGGATCAAATTTACCAGCAAAGGATGGCAAAGTGATTTTAGTTTTACCGAACGCACTATCACGATCATATACCTCTCATGGTGAAGAAGCTTGTCTTAAGCGTGCATCTTCCTCGTGAATTTCTTTGCGCTCCCTGTCAATGGCTCGAAGAAGATATGGATCTATCTCGTAATCATCCCGTGAACCTGCCATGCTTAGTAGCAAACAAGAAAACAAATCACAAGTATATGTTCCTATCAACTACTAGGATATGGAGGCTCAATTCAAGTAATGCATCTCTCAAGCACTTACCAAATTCTTACAATTTCTTTCCAAAGCAAACAGGTGGTGCAACCGGTGGTTGGTTCGTGATAAATCTAACTCAAGTGATGAGTAAAGTGATTGCAAGGTATAGCGAGACCTGTTCGGTTAGTAGAAAAGTGGAGCTTGCATAGGCTATGTATTTTGTAGCAAAGGAAAATAATCAATTAATTTCAGAAATTGCATAGAATTGAATTATAGTTCGTATCTAGCACTTAGCCTATGTTGCTGATCAACCAAAGATGGAAGAAGGCTAAAATAAGTGTATGGAAATGTATGGGAGTGGTAAATATAAGATAATTCAATCGAATGCAATCTGGATTGAAGAGCACAAGGATTGACCCAAAACATGGAAACTGAAGATTTCTGTCCACTGTACAGCACGTTGGTATTTCGGCCGTAACTTTTAGTCAGTTGCCTTTTTTCAATGATTCTTTTTTTCCGTTTCCTAACGGCTTTTTCTACAACTTTTGTTTTGGGGCCAAGTTCTAGAAACTGACTGAAAAATTCATACAAAATTCACAAGTGCCGAGTGTTGCAGATTCAATCTGGAATCTTAGGTCAATTTTCACAGCAGATATCTTTTTACTGCCATACGGGATTGAAGCGAAAGTTTACAGGAGGATATATAATGAAGTTATAAATCTAATGAAAGTGGTATCACTCAAAAAATAATCTCGGAATTAAAAGTTATGGCTTTTTTGGTGGCAGCTGCAGAGAAAGGAAAAATCAGCCGAATTGGAATTAGGGTTTGGGGTGGGGATTTTTTTTGTTTGGATTTTTAATGGAACAAAAATATGACCAGCAACTAGAAAATGCTAAGATGGACACAAATTCAATTTAGCAAACCAAAACTAACAGATTGAAAGGCACAACGGGGTTTGGACAACGGAAATTAACTCTTTTTGTGGGGCAATTTTTCTGGACTATGGGAAACAAAAATTAATCTACTAACTAGGTATACAAAAAATTACTACCAGTCAACCTGAAGCTCTGATACCAATTGATGAGGCGATAGGGTCCCAATCTTTCGATAGGATGATAACTATCGATTTCGGTGGAGGTGACCCTTGAAGTTATGTCCGTTTAAACTTACACCATTGCAGCAGTCCGATTCCGATTCCAGTACGTGCCCAACACGGACTCTTTTGACGATTGTGGCCGGCTCGGATAGAATTTGAAGATGGGGTTGAATCCTTAAGAAAACCAAAACTAACAGATTGAAAGGCACAACAGGGTTTAGACAGTGGAAATTAACTCTTTTTGTGGGGCAATTTTTCTGCACTATGGGAAACAAAAATCAATTTACTAACTAGGGATAAAAAAATTCCTACCGGTCAACCTGAAGCTCTGATACCAACTTATGAGGCGATGAGGTCCCGATCTTCCGATAGGATGATAACTATCAATTTCGGTGGAGGTGACCCTTGCGATCCGACTACAACCGTACGACGTCGCTTGCGCCTTAACAATCGCTGAACCACACTCCAAGTTGTTATCAACCGTGCCAAGAACGCGGTTGACCTGACCACGAAGGTCTATTCCTGCATGCAACCGAAGAACAAGCAAGAACAAGATAACAATCAATCTGAAATTGCAAATATTGATATTAAGTTCAAAAGGTGAAATTTCGAAAGTTGTCTTGACAGGTGGTCGTCCGACACAACTGAAGAACAAAAGTTTGCACAATGGCTAAACCTAAACTCAACGAAATCCAAGTCCTAGCAACGGAGGCGGCGGCTCCTATATAGGGAGAACGACCAAGTGTGGCGTCCAAGTGCACGCCCTAGGGTTACAAGGCCGATGGGCCCAAGTGGTGGTGGCGCAGCACCCTTTTTGACTCAGACTCAAAAACCAATGTGGACCCTTTTGATGATTGTGGCCTGCTTAGATAGAATTTGAAGATGAGGTTGGATCCATTGGAAAGTAGACTTCATAAGCTTTCCATGAAGTACAAGAACGTCCCAAACGGAGTCCGTATGAGGAAGTTATGTCCGTTTAAACTTACACTATTGCTGCAGTCCGAATCCGATTCCAGTACGTGCCCAACACGGACTCTTTTGACGATTGCGGCCGGCTCGGATAGAATTTGAAGATGGGGTTGAATCCTTAAGAAAACCAAAACTAACAGATTGAAAGGCACAACAGGGTTTAGACAGTGGAAATTAACTCTTTTTGTGGGGCAATTTTTCTGCACTATGGGAAACAAAAATCAATTTACTAACTAGGGATAAAAAAAATTTCTACCGGTCAACCTGAAGCTCTGATACCAACTTATGAGGCGATGAGGTCCCGATCTTCTGATAGGATGATAACTATCGATTTCGGTGGAGGTGACCCTTGCGATCCGACTACAACCGTACGACGTCGCTTGCGCCTTAACAATCGCTGAACCACACTCCAAGTTGTTATCAACCGTGCCAAGAACGCGGTTGACCTGACCACGAAGGTCTATTCCTACATGCAACCGAAGAACAAGCAAGAACAAGATAACAAGCAATATGAAATTGCAAATATTGATATTGAGTTCAAAAGGTGGGATTCCGAAGGCTATCTTGACAGGTGGTTGTCCGACACAACTGAAGAACAGAAGTTTGCACAATAGCTAAACCTAAACTCAACGAAATCCAAAGAGTTCAAAGGGGGTAGAGGGTGAATATATGAGTTGGGAAAGAGAGAAGAGCAGCCAAGGGTCATCCTAGGGTTGGACACCCACCCCTAAAAAAATTACAAAGCTCTTGGGCCCAATTGGAGGTGGCACAACACCTTTAGACTCGGATTCAGAAATTGTCATGACTTGTTTCGGTGATAACATTCCACACAGAAGGAATTTTGAGGTGAGGCCAGATCCATTGGAAAGAGAATAAGATAATCTTTCCATCAAGTACTCACCCATCCCAAACGGACTCCGGATGCGAATTCTATGCTTGTGGAAGTCAGTCCTGTCAGGCTGAATCAGCGTCGGATTGTTTTGGCGATTGCGATGCGAAGAAAAGGTTTCTGAAGCTGAGGCCTTGCCCATTGGATGGGCCTTGGAATAAGCTTTCTAACAAGCACAATAACACCTAAATCGGACTCCGTTTGTGAAAGTTATGGTCATTTTATTACAGGCCTGTCTGGCTGTCCCGAACCAAATCCGAATTGAGTTCTGAGTTGATTCCGAGTTTGATTTCGGTTGGGCTTGAGGAAATTCCGAATCGGGCTTGGAAGCCTCATCCAAAACATGGGCTTTTAAGTTCTTGGACCTATCCCCTTTTGCCCTCCCACTGCATGGCTTCCCCTTGGGCTTCTTCTTCCTTGTTTTTCTCCATTGCTTTGGCGCCGGCCTCCCTTTCGGTTCGAAAGTATTCCATTTGTCAAAACTGAGAATGAACAAAGTAGTGACATGAGGTAGCATCATATTATCTTTTAAAATATGTTGAAGCTGAAGAAATGAATTCACCTTTAGTTCAATCTTCATATTGGGCGCTATGGTCGTGTGTGTTTGTGGCGTGGTCACATCATCCTCCCCTTCTTGACAGAAAACCATCCTCGGTTTTAACGTATGTGTAGCCGTATATTGCATGATCTTTATCATAAATCTCGGTACATGATAGCAAACGCAATAAACCCTCGTTATGTAATATCATAAGTTCTTTATCAAGCAAAGTAAAACCTCATTGAAATGAGATCACATAATAATTTAAGTGATGTGTAGGAGCTTTTGTAATTCGAACAACAAAGATAGCAAATATGGTTGTATCCATAGGGTACATGTTCTTATCAAACTGTAAGGATGATCATTTGAGCAGTGTTTATACTGAAAGGGTAATATCAATTAGATGCAATGTGCATCAATTAAGGACCATGAGTACATAGTTGCACCAATATTTTTAAGTTTATGTAAATCAAGTCATTATATGTCATTATCTATCTTTTTAAAGATAATCATAACTAAATTGTATCAAAGGAAAGATGGTAAAATTGCCCTTCTATAGTTATAGGCTTCTAGCTAGTTCTGTAAGCTGGGGGAAATATACCACATCTGAGCTCTAATTATAAATGAAAAAATATTTGGTTGGCTTGCAGTGAGAAGCAGCCAGAAAGAAAATGGTAGCCGGTTGACTCAGCCAACATAAAACTTGAAGGGATGTCCTACTACTAAATGCAGTGAAGAAGGACAATTAGACATCCAGCAAAGAAGCTATAAATCCGAACTCAAGAAAGGCATGGCATATAATATCACACCCTTCCTATAGACAGGAGAAGCTGTTTATCGAAAGCAGGAGCATAAAAACATAATCAAATTATAAACCAAAATGCGCTGGCATTGTTGGTTGGTGTACCTTTGATCTCCTCTTTAGAGAAAACACTGCATTTCTATAGGGACTTCTGGGCCTAAAAGCATTCCAAAGGAGGCACAAATAGGAAAACACCACTGTACCCAACTCGAGGAACCTAACAAAGCAGGAAAACTACTGAATCAAATTAACAAACAATTCATACAGGCAATGACGCTACAAATACATAATATTGTGTCTAGCACACCCTGCAGTAAATATGCATTTCTTACCCAAGGGATGTTGCCTGGTAGAACATAGATGCATCCAAATGCAGCTCAAAAACCTAAAAGGTGGTGTAGAAAATGTAATGTTTTTCATTACCAAAGGGATAAAGAAAGAACATTTAACTTGAGCAAATCTGATAAAAGACCACGGAAATTCTATACAAAGATCACTCGGTAAAGAAATTGCTAGATTTATCACCTTGCACTTTAGTCCCCTTGTTAATGTACTACTACCTTAACTTTGAGGACATGCTCAAAGAGCATGAAAAAAAACAGGGAATCAATTAGTAACTCCATCGAGTGTGTAATGATTTTGTTTATTTACTGAATATAACTCACAGCAAATGTTTGGGGGATGAAAATAGCCACCAACATAGCTGCAGCGAGCAAGAGGAATCGTCATCACCAACACCAGAGCTCTAACTTGTAGCAACAAAGCCCACAGACCCAGGCTATACGTGAAGCCTGCACGCACGCTTCAGCGCTGCAGAGCTGCAAGGACGGGGAGTAGGGGGTGCTATCCGAAGCCCGTACGCACGCTCTGGCGCCGCGGAGCTGCAAGCTGCCGCCGTCAAGTTGCTACAACCAGAATCTGCGTTGTCGCCGCCAGTAGACCCCTATGCTGGTGCCCCCGTCCGCCACTCTAGGAGGTGCGGGCACATCGCACTCTCAGCCCACTCTGCCCGCGCTGGCCCGCGCCGTGCCTCTGCCCGCCGCGCTATCCTCGGGGCCGCAGACCCCAGCGGTGATCCTCGCCGCCTTCCTCGCCAAGGTGGACCCGTCCTCCCACATGGGCTTCCCCCTGGCCGCCTCGCCCTGCTCCCACCCGACCGTCTCCTGTAGCACGGCCGGCCAGATCACCCTCCTCGTCCTCAAGTGGGCCGGACTCAACGGAACGTTCCCACCCACCACGCTCTCCTACCTCGTCGAGCTCCGGGTGATCAGCCTCAAGTCCAATGCGTGGGGTGGGAGGGAGGGGAGGAGGAGGAGGAGGCAGCGGCGCATTGTGGGAGGGAGGGGAGGAGGCGGCGGCGTGGGGTGGGGAGGAGGAGGAGGCGGCGGCGCGGAGGAGCGGGGGAGGAGGCGGTGGTGGTGCGGGGAATTAGTTGACGGGGAGATGCGGAGAATGGGGGAGATGGGGGAACGTGGGGAGATGGGGGAGAAGTAGGAGGAAGATTCGGTGGGAAGAGGCAGCGCACGGTCTTTTTTGTAAGAAGGGGTAGAAGAGGACGGACGAACCACCAACTCCATTTTAAGGAGTAAATATTTGGGCAATCCTTTTTGCATATGACCACGACCAATGCATTTGAAGCATTGTATGCCGCTACTCTTCGCTGGAGAACCCATAGAAGAGGCACCACTAGCTACTGGATTTGATGGCTTGCACTTGGAGTGGCTTCTTCCTTCTTGCTAGATGATGGGCGAAAGCTTGAACCACCACTTGGAGCGGTTCTTTGGCTTATTTGTGATTTGGAACCATATCTTCCTTCGCTGGACGATGTACGGGCAGCAAAGGACGTTGATCTTGCAAACTTAGCATCATCTTGTAATTGTCGTTCTGCCTTTGTAGCTTAATGCACTAACTCATAAAGATTGTTATATGGCTGAAAATTGACAATTCCTTTGACTTGATGGTTCAAACCTGAGAGGAAGCGTGCCATGGTTTGCTCTTCTTGTTCTTGAACCTTGGCTCGAATCATGGCTAGCTCTATCTCCTTGTAGTACTCCTCCACCGAATGTGCTCCCTGCTTCATATTCTGCAATTTATCAAATAGATCACGCTTGTAATGACGAGAAACAAAACGGACTCTCATTTCTCGCTTCATCTCTTGCCAGGATGTCACAGGGTTTTCTCCATTCTCAGCTCGTTGAGTAATGACTTGTTCCCACCAATCCAAAGCATAACCTTCAAACTCAAGTGATGCCAACTGTATCTTTCTCTCATCTGTATAGTGATGCATACGGAATATTTTGTCAACCTTCAATTCCCAAGTGAGATACTCCTCGGGATCAGTCCCACCTGCAAACTTGGGCATGGAAAACTTGAGCTTGCCCAATCCATCATCTTCATTGCGTGGACGACGATAATGGTCATTGTAATGCAAAGCAAAATCACCATCCCATTCCATCGCTTGTGCAGCACCACCACGGCCTCCACCTAGGCCTTGGCCACGCCCTCCATGGCCTCCTCCTCGTCCTCCGAGCTGTGGTGGACGCACCACGTTGGCCGCCACTCGGTGTTGCGGTGCAGGAGGTACATGTGTAGCAGCTTCTCCTCCTTGAACACATGCTTCATCGCCGGCATTGTTAGCTTGTATGAGCCTAGTGAGGGCTCCAATGTCCTCTCGCAATTGGTGCACATTTTCATCAGCTTGTATCTCCATATTTTGCATCTCCCTTGCAATTTGATCAGTAAAAGCATCATGCTTCTCATGGAGTTGATCGAGCCCTTGGCATAGCTCACGTTGAAAGTGTTCACAGAGTGCCTCAAATTGATATTGCTTGATGAATGTTTGAGTTTCATTTGTCTCACCACTCTCATCATGGTATTCTCCTCCATCTGACATGGAGAATAATGCTTTATGGAAATCACTCAATCTCACTATTTTCTCTCCCAAGTAAAGTTCTTACCCTTCCGAAGTGAATTAAGGCCAATAAAAACATACACCTGGTAGAAGTGACAACAGCACAGTGATGATCAAGCGAATTTAAGAGTGTTCACTACTTGCAACAACGGTTATATGGTGGAGCTTGGTATGAAAGTGTTTGTCCTACACAATCTAAATTTCACGATATTGTAAGATTAAGTAATAATCCAAGCTAGAAACTTGCCCAAGTGCTGATCCAATAGGTTTAAGTGAAGTGTACGAACGCACACGCAAAGATAAATATGACTTAATGCAAACAAAGGAATGAGCTAGCAGGAAGCAATCTGAAAGTAATAATGAAATAGCTCGTTTTGCATCAAATAGTAGGAGAGATGCTAGCAAATTGCAATAAGGAGAATGTAGGGCACAAGATTGCTCAAGAATTTTAGTGACTCAAACTGAAACTATGAACTAGACCCACTCACCCAAATCAGCCTTCTCTCAATTTTTTTTGGTTTTTTTTGCTCGCCTCTTTTTCTTTTGCTACCGAGCCACTGACCCAAATATGTTCAACTCTCTCTCTAAACTTTGAAATTTTTTTTGATCAGCTAGAGTGGGTGACGCACAAGCCCAATGTTCAGTTATAAGTATTCAGGAGCAGCCCTCAACGCAATATCAATGGCTAATCTCAAGTATTCAAAGGATACAAGTGAAGCTTGTATGTATGTGTTCGGTTATTGCACACGGCAAGGCAACCCATGAAGCACCTCCCTAGTGTTGGTTTCGGATGGCAAAATTCCAAACGGTTTCGGAAGTGGACAGCTAGCCAAAACCTACTTGGATTCTACTCGGATTGCTCTTGGAGAGGTTGTAGACTCGGATTCGACTCTAAGGCCCCGTTTGGCACAGCTCTAGCTCCGAGATCTATGCTGGATCTGTAGTTTGTTGACTAAATTAAAGTGATTTAAATATTTTTATTTAATATATAATATAAATGAAATGAGTCATGTAAATGCACTTAACATGCCTGCAACTCTAGATCCAAGATTTCCTAGAGCTACAGATGACCAGCTCTAGGAAATCTACAGATTTCCTAGAGCTAGAGCTCTGCCAAATGGGGCCTAAGAGTAAATTGAGTCTAATTTTTGTGGACGCTAATTGATGGATTCAACCAGCGGATTTTTTTAGGTTTCACGTGGACACAAGATCAAGTACGCGAAGGAACACAAAGATCATGATACGGGGAAAAGGTCCCGATCTTCTCAGTGAGGAACCATGAATAGTTGATGCGAAGTAGACGATGTCGCTAGTTGAACACTCGCGCTAATGCACAAACCCTCAACTCTTCGGAATATGCCCAAAACAAACCGGATAATTGTTTGTCGCGAGACCACAAACGACGAATGCCAAGTCCCCAATTCCCAATGGAACGACGGCTTGACCTTGAATTGCAGAACTAAAAATGGAATGCCTAGTTCTCTCTCAAAGTCCTCGCATGAACTCTCGTATTGATTGAACAAGCAATAGCTATGTTTCAATCTTATGCATAAAATTGGTCTCCCCTAAAGGCTGCCAATACAAGGCTTATATAGCCCCTTGGGACGTCCATATGGTCCTCAAACCAAGTACAACTCAACCCTATATGGTTTTGGATACGAACTCTCACAAAAAGGAAACTATATTTTTCACCTGTCATATTGTTTCGGTCATAAGTTTGTATCTGTGATGAATTCAAAGGTGGGACTAGATCCATTGCGTAGCCCTTGCAATTATGTTTCCAACAAGTACAAGAACACCTGAATCAGACTCCGTTTGTGAAAGTTATGACCTTTTTAGTAACTGCCTGTCAGACTGTCCAGAACCAAATCCGAATTGAATCCTGAGTTGAATCCGAGATTGAATTGTATTGAGCACGTGGTAAGTCCGAATTTGGCTTGAAAATCTTATCCAAAACTTGTAGTTTAAGTCCTTGATCTTCTCCTTTTTGCTCTCCCAAGTCTTCACATGAGTCATACCTAAGAATACATAAAATACTAGCTTGAGGTAGTATTCCCAGTTCATCATCAATTAAAGGAAACTCTTTAAGAAACAAAAGTACATGTTTGCTTAAACGCTTGGCTCTTGCCCTCGTCATTGGGCCATCTGGTTCTTGGTTATTCTCATGCATGTTGGAGTGGAAGATGTCTATGTAATGGGGATGTCCTCATCAGTATTATGCGACCACCAATACATCTTCTCCTATTGGTGCTTGACTTGGTCCCAAAGTGACGTGGTGACCTCCATTATTCCTTCCATGCATGTCCATGACTCCATGTCCCTTTCCTTCATCTTTTCCCAAGTTCCTAAGCACAATTAAATCACTTGCATTAGGTAGCGGTCTATTCTCAGTAACATATGAACATAGGAATGAGTTCACCTGGTAATTAAGTTGACGAGCACGAGCTCGAGTAAGTGGTCCTTGCAACACTTGCTGTGGATGAGTTGTGTCCATGGAAGGGATGTCCTCATCAGCATGGATCATTCGAACTTCATGTCCGAGTATTTCTTTAAGGAGAGGATACTGCAGGCTTGGTGTGGGGAGCTCCGGGGGTTCAGGGTGGTGGGAAACTTCGCCACTTTGGACATTGCATCAAGGACATGGGTTCTGGATGTTAACATGCGCAGGGTGGGAAGGGTCGGCGACAGAGCCAATGTATTACAAATGACATGGATGAATCACAAGCTGGAACACCGGGTGCACGTTGTGGGCGATGCGGTCAGGAGGGGCACACAGCTAGATGATGCAATGCATATCCTCAACAGTAGTTATTGGAGACTACAGCTAAATTTCATGTACCATTTGTAAAACTTGCATGTTACATCCTTTTTCTGTAATGTAGTTGGTGTTGTGCTGGATGTATTTGTTGTTCGTTAAAATGCGATACTTCGTTATAACAACCGCACAAAGGTAACAACCAATCCATGACATGCTTAACAACATTGCACATTATTTCGTTGACACTCGTACATACTATGGTACAACCATACACCTCATTGCCTATATGCCAAACGAGCCTCGTGACACCCACATGGAGAATTGCTGAGGGGGACGCCTCGGACGGGGCTAGCCATCGTGGTAGTGGCACACACTTATGCAACTAGGAGAGACGCTAGCCAATTGCAATGATATGAATGTAAGGGCACGAGATTGCTCAAGAAATTAAATTACACAATCTGAATTTATGGATTAAGAACTCACCCAAATTCGGCGAATGCTTTCTTTCTTTCTCATTTTTTTGCTCAACTGCCTTTTTTTTTCAAAGGCCAAACTAGGTTTAATTGTTCTTTTGATTTTGCATAGGTCACAAATATTCAGCAAGGTGTAAAGTACTCAAGAGCATGCCTAGATGCAATATTCAACAGCTAGTCTCAATTGATGAAAAAAATCAGCGAGGAATTTTTTTTGCGCATTGTAGCTCGACGAGATACTGTAGCAACTTTTGAAAACACTGTAGCAATCGCGTACTGTAGCAGACCGCGTACTGTAGCAGATCGATTTTTTAAAATTTTGGATTGGACACAAAGATTAAGCTACGCAAATAAACACAAACGATCATCACCTAAACAAAATTCTAATGGATCAAAACCTAACAAAACTCACAAAATTAACATATGCAAAAACTAGGGTTTGGATTTTTTTGTTGCAATTTTCGGTTTTAATGGACTACAGGACATAAATAAATCAATCTAAAAGTAAAAGTGAATAATCCTACCGAGTAAACCGCGCTCTGATACCAAGATGTTACGGGGTCGCCCGATCTTCTCGACGTAGGATCAAGATACTCACGTGGATTTGATGAACCGTAGTGATCTCCCGTTGCCAATGCAAGAGTTAGCACTCTATAATCTGTCCAACCTCATGTGCTGAACTTCACAACCACCAATGAAGTTCTATCGCGCTCCCAATTCCCAATGGAAAGGTTGAACGATCTTGATTTCAGCGAACTTCCAATTCCCTGGTCTCAATTTTACAGGGGTGGTGGCTGTCTTTTAAACAGATACAAGGGGTGGAGAGTCGGCCAAACACTTGGAGGCCGAATAGGACTTGATTACAAAACCCTAGGCCCACTTTGACTCGGACTAAAAAAGTGGTGTGACTTTTTTTTGCAGTTTTTGATTGACTCGTAGAGAATTTGGAGGTGAGGCTAGATCCATCTGAAAGTAGACTTTAAGAGCTTTCCATAGAGTACAAGAACACCTCAATCGAACTCCGTTTATAAAAGTTATGACCGTTTTGGTAGGTGCCTGTTGGGCGGTCCCGAACCGAATCCGAATTGAGTTCTCAAGTTTGAATTCGGTTGTACATGTGGGAGGTCCAAACTGGGCTTCAAAATCTTGTCCAAAACTTGGGCTTTAAGTTCTTAGGCTTCTCCCCTTTTGCTCTCCCACTGCATGGGCTTCTTTCTTCCTTGATCAGCTGCATGAGCTGCTTGGCTTTCTCTTTTCCATTCCCATGGGCTTTGAGCTTTTTGTTCTTGGTAGCAAATATGATTAACCTCCTTGTGCTTCTCCATTGCTTTGGCCCCGGAATCATCATAATATTCAAACCTAATAATAAACAAGAATTTAGCATAAGTAGTATATCGTTCCCACGAATAGAAGGAAATTCATTAAGAAACAAATTCACCTGACAATATTTAATGCGGCTCAATACTTCTTTCCGGTGAAATAATGTATTTGATTGAAAAGTGCTAAGCATGTGTGTATTCGCATCAATAGTGCACCTCTTGGACCATTGCTTAGTGAATAAGCCATTTGGAATACATCTGAGCCAATTGACTCACCGAGTGCCAAGCACCGTAAATGCACCTCTTGTGTCCCCTTCCTTACTGGAGAATGCAGATAGAATTCGTACATGCTAAGTAACTCAACGAAGTGCCAAACACCGCAGCGCACTTCTTTTGTCCCCTTGCTTAGTAAAGGAGCCATTTGGAATCTGTCTGAGTCTAGCAACTCAACCGAGTGTCGGACAGCGCACGTGCACCTCTTGTGAGCCATTCCTTAATGGTGACACCATATAGAATCTGTACGACTTAGGTAACTCTATGAAGTGTTAAGCACCGCAGTGCACTTCTTTTGAACCCTTGCTTAGTTAGGAAGTCTGATGGAATCCTTCGAGTCGAGTGACTCAACCAGGAGCCAAACATAGTAAATGCACCTCCTGTGTACCCTCCTAAATAGAGAAGCCAAATGGAATCTGTATGAGTCAGGTAATTCAACAAAGTGCCAAACTCCGCAGCGCACTTCGTGTGTCGCCTTGCGTAGTGAAGAAGCAATTTGGAATCTTACTGAGTCGAGGAACTCAATAGTGCGCTAAACACCACTAATGTGCCCCATGTGTGCGATTCCTTAATAAAGAAGTCACGTGGAATCCGAACGAGTTAGGTAACTCCACAAGGTGGCAAACACCACAGCGGACTATTTTTGTCCCCTTCCATAGTGAGAAAGCCATTCGGAATCCATCCGAGTTAGGTCACTCAATCGTGCACCAAACACCGTAAAATGCACCTTTTCTGTCACCTTCCACAATAGAGAAGCCATATGATCTCCCTACGAGTCAGGTAACTCGACAAAGTGTCAAACACCGCGTCGCACTTCTGTTGTCCCATTGCTTTGTGAAGAAGCCATTTTGAATCCGTCCGAGTCAAGTGACTCAACCAAGTGCCAAATACCGCAAATGCACCTCTCGTGTGTTACTCCTTAAGAGGGAAGCCAAATAGAAACTATATGAGCCTGGTAAGTAAACGAAGTGCCAAACACCGTAGCGCACTACTGTTGTCCGAGTAGAGTAACTCAACCGAGTGCCAAACACCGCAAATGCACCTCTTGTGTCCCCTTCCTTACTGGAGAATCCAGATAGAATTCGTACATGCTGAGTAACTCAACGAAGTGCCGAACACCGCAGCACACTTCTTTTGTCCCCTTGCTTAGTGAAGGAGCCATTTGGAATCTGTCTCAGTCTAGCAACTCAACCGAGTGTCGGACAGCGCACGTGCACCTCTTGTTAGCCATTCCTTAATGGAGACGCCATATAGAATCTGTATGACTTAGGTAACTCTATGAAGTGTTAAGCACCGCAGTGCACTTCTTTTGAACCCTTGCTTAGTTAGGAAGTCTGATGGAATCCTTCGAGTCGAGTGACTCGACCAGGAGCCTAACACAGTAAATGCACCTCTTGTGTCCCCTCCTAAATAGAGAAGCCATATGGAATCTGTATGAGTCAGGTAATTCAACAAAGTGCCAAACTCCGCAGCGCACTTCGTGTGTCGCCTTGCGTAGTGAAGAAGCAATTTGGAATCTTACCGAGTCGAGGAACTCAATAGTGCGCTAAACACCACTCACGTGGCATCCGAACGATTTAGGTAACTCCACAAGGTGGCAAACACCATAGCGAACTATTTTTGTCCCCTTCCATAGTGAGAAAGCCATTCGGAATCCATCCGAGTTAGGTCACTCAACCGTGCACCAAACACCGTAAAATGCACCTTTTCTGTCACCTTCCACAACAGAGAGAAGCCATATGATCTCCCAAGAGTCAGGTAACTCGACAAAGTGTCAAACACCACGTCGCACTTCTATTGCCCATTGCTTTGTGAAGAAGCCATTTGGAATCCATCCGAGTCGAGTGGCTCAACCAAGTGCCAAATACCGCAAATGCACCTCTCATGTGTTACTCCTTAATAGGGAAGCCAAATAGAAACTATATGAGCCTGGTAAGTAAACGAAGTGCCAAACACCGTAGCGCACTACTGTTGTCCGAGTAGAGTAACTCAACCGAGTGCCAAACACCGCAAATGCACCTCTTGTGCGCCATTACTTTACAGAGAAGTTATACGAAATCCACACGAGTCAGGTAAATTCACAAAGTTCTCAGCATCGCAGGCCACTTCTTTTGAGCCATTGCTTAGTGAAGAAGTCAGTTGGAATCCATCCAAGTTGAATAATTCAACCGAGTGCCAAACACCAACAATGTGCTCTTATGCGCCATTCCTTACTACGGAAGCCATATGGGCTACGTTTGTGTCAGGTAACTCAACAAAGTGCCAAGCGCCACAGCGCACTTCTTGTGTCCCCTTGCTTAGTGAAGAAGATATTAGGAATCCATCCAAGGCGAGTGACTCACCTGAGTGCCAAACACCGCACATGCACCTCTTGTGAGCCATTACTTAATAAAGAAGCCATATAGATTCCGCATAACTCAGGTAACTCAACAAATTACCAAACATCGCAGCGCACTTCTTATGTTCCCTTGCTTAGTGATGAAGCCATAAGGAATCTGTTTGAGTCTAGCAACTCGAGCGGGTGCCGAACACCGCAAGTGCCAAGCACCACAGCGCACTTCTTGTGTCCCCTTGCTTAGTGAAGAAGATATTAGGAATCCATCCAAGGCGAGTGACTCACCTGAGTGCCAAACACCGCACATGCACCTCTTGCAAGCCATTACTTAATAAAGAAGCCATATAGATTCCGCATAACTCAGGTAACTCAACAAATTGCCAAACATCGCAGCGCACTTCTGATGTTCCCTTGCTTAGTGGAGAGGCCATAAGGAATCTATTCGAGTCTAGCAACTCGAGCGAGTGCCGAGCACCGCAAATGCACCTCTTTCTTAGCATTCCTTAATAGAGAAGCCACATGAATCTGTACGAGTCGGGAAACTCATTCATGTGTCGGTCACCGCAATGCACTTCATTCTTAGTGAGGAAGTCAGCTGGAATCCATCCGAGTTGAGTGATTGAATTGAGTGCCAAACACCGTAAATGCACCTCTAGTGTCCCCTCCATTAATAGAGAAGCCACATGACTCCATCTGAGTCGGGTAGCTCAACAAAGTGACAAACACCACAACACACTTCTTTTTCCCCCATGCTTAGTGATTAAGCCATTTAGGATCCATCCGAGTCGAGAGACTCAACAAAGTCAGGTAACTCAAAAAAGAGCCAAACACCACAGTGCTCCATTTGCCCCCTTGCTTTGTGGGAGCATCCATTTGGGCTTTATCTGAGTTGAGCAACTCAATCGAGTGGCAACCACCGCGAATGCACCTCTTGTGAGCCATTCCATAACAGAGAAGCCAAATGGAATCCATACGAGCCAGGTATATGAACGAAATTGCAAACATTGCAGCACACTTCTTGTCTCCCCATGCTTAGCGAAGAAGCCATTTAGAAACCATCTGAGTCGAGTGACTCAACTGAGTGCCAAACACCATAAATGCACCTCTGTGTCCCCTTCCTTTGTAGAGAAGCTAGATGGATTCCATAAGAGTTAGGTGATGCAACGAAGTGCCAAAAACAGCATCGCACTTCTTTTGTCCCCTTGTGAAGTGAAGAAGCCATTCGGAATTTGTCCGAGTAAGGCAACTCAACCAAGTGCCAAACACTATAGTGCACTTGTTTTGATCTCTTGATTAGTTGAGAACTCAGTTGGAATCCATCGAAGTCGAGTGACTTGACCGAGTGCCAAACACCGTTAATGCACATATTGTGTCCCCTTCCATAATAGAGAGGCCATAAGGAATTCGTACAAGTCAGGTAACTCAACGAAGTGCCAAACTCCGTAGCGCACCTCTTGGACCATTGCTTAGTGAATACGCCATTTGGAACCATCTGAGCCAATTGACTCACCGAGTGCCAAGCGCCGTAAATGCACCTCTTGTGTCCCCTTCCTTACTGGAGAATCCAGATAGAATTCGTACATGCTGAGGAACTCAACGAAGTGTCAAACACCGCAGCGCACTTCTTTTGTCCCCTTGCAACTCAACCGAGTGCCGGACAGCGCACATGCACCTCTTGTGAGCCATTCCTTAATGGAGACGCCATATAGAATCTGTACGACCTAGGTAGCTCTATGAAGTGTTAAGCACCGCAGTGCACTTCTTTTGAACCATTGCTTAGTTTGGAAGTCTGATGGAATCCTTCGAGTCGAGTGACTCAACCAGGAGCCAAACACAGTAAATGCACCTCTTGTGTCCCCTCCTAATTAGAGAAGTGATACGGGGATGGGTCACGATCTTCTCAGTGTGAAACCGTTGATAGTTGATGCGAAGTAGACGATGTCGCTAGTTGAACACTCGCGCCAATGTACGAACCCTCAACTCTTCGGAATATGCCCAAAACACACCGGATAATTGTTCGTCGCGAGACCACAAACGACGAACGCCAAGTCCCCAATTCCCAATGGAACGATGGCTTGACCTTGAATTGCAGAATGAACAATGGATCGCCTAATTCTCTCTCAAAGTCCTCGCGTGAACTCTGGTGTTGAAAGAACAAGCAATAGCTATGTTTCAATCTTATGCATAAAGTTGGTCCCCGAACCAATTGCAACTCAACCCTATATGGTTTTGAATACGTACTCTCACAAAAAGAAAACTATATTTTTCACCCGTCATATTGTTTCGGTCATAACTTTTTATCCGCGACGAATTTGAAGGTGGGACCAGATCCATTGCGTAGCCCTTCAAATTATCTTTCCAACGAGTACAAGAACACCTGAATCGTACTCTATTTGTCAAAGTTATGGCCTTTTTAGTAACTGTCTATCAGGCTGTCCTGAACCGAATCCGAATTGGATTCTGAGTTGATCCGAGTTTGAATTGGGTTGAGCACGTGGGAAGTCCGAATTTGGCTTGAAAATCTTATCCAAAACTTATAGTTTAAGTCCTTGGCCTTCTCCCCTTTTGCTCTTCCACTGCATGGGCTTCTTTCCTCCTTGATCAGCTGCATGGGTTGCTTGGCTTTGTTCTTTCCATTTCCGTGGGCTTTGAGCTTTTTGTTCTTGGTAGCAAATATGATTAATCTCCTTGTGCTTCTCTATTGCTTTGGCCCCGGACTCATCATAATATTCAAATTAATCATGTGCATATCCGCATCATCCTCCCCTTCTTCTAGAAAAGCCGTCCTCGGCTTTTGGTAGCCTGAAATTGTACTAAGCAAAGAATACAACGTATATGCATGGTATATATATTTGTCATCAACCCTTCTTTTGCTTAGCATATCAAGAACATCTGAAGGCGTAGTAGATAAAAAGAAAAACACATACGCATGGTATATGTATGAATCAATTATTATGTCATTCTCGTTGTTCCACACAAACCAGTTAATATAATGACAACCATAAGATGTATACATTGCAATATTGTCTTTCATATCATTCTCCCTCCCATGAGAAAAAGTCGTCCTCGACTTTGCTAAGCACATGGACAAGTCATTAATGGGCCAAACCAAATTAAGTTGTTCAAATATGGGGGAGAAAATTTTTAGTTCCTTCCATGCTTCAACTGCGCTACTCTGATTATTTGTACATGATTGTACATTAAAGGATGAATAAGTAGGCTTAAGAAATCTTTTAAAACATGAAGCGCTATTGTTGAAACTCATCTCATTGTGATTATGATATGGCACAAAAGTTTGTTTATCCAAAATATGCAATTTCAATTCAGCAAGCTTATCACATGTAATGCATATTCGGTAAACATAAAACTTATCATGTATACCATAATTTCCAATCAAATTGAACTTATATGTATATGCATAGGTACTAACTAGTGATTTTAAACACGAAATTTCAGCAACTTTCTCAATCACACTAGATAGCTCTCTAGGATTATCAAACGTGATATAGCACAAAGAATCCCTAGGAGATATTCGAGTAAGAACTTCCTTATGAGTAATCAATTTCACATTACGTAAATTGAGCAAAGAAATTTCAGAACATGGAATTTTTATTCGCACATATGAGTTCTCACAAGTACTCATCATTCCACAATTAATTCCAGCGCCAATATTGTTACCTTTATTGTTCTCCTCAGTTGATATAGGTGTTGTAGGTATTAAATCATCATAATGTAACAACGGGACAGCAAGTACTTCATCTTCAACCGTGGTTATCTCCTCATCTTTGACTTCCAATGATGTCAGTTGTTGAATGTTTAATTCCTCATCTTCAATTTCAACCTGCACAATGTGAGAAACAACACTAGAAGTAGACATTAATGTGTTAGTTTTAAAATCAACCTCACTTTGTCCATCAGCTACCTCTTTCTTCTCTTTTGGTGTTTCTCTCACACTCTCAATAGGGATGCTCTCAAATTCATATATGGTGGAATTACACAACTCACCCTTTTTAATACTCTCTTTCCCTTTGGCTATGTGGCTCTCACTCTCACATGGGTTTTGATGCATCTCAAGTGTTGTTTGTAGCAATGGGGCAGCATGTGCACTTAGAGTAAAACTTTCAATAGATAGATTAGTTTTAAACGAATTGAAACGAGATGTGGTTTTACCTCCTGTAGGTGTTGTACAGGGAGTGTAGGAAGATGATTTTGAAACCCTCATGTCCTCCTCGGTCTCATTGTGCAGAACGACCGGAGGGCCGTGCACACTTATGTGATCAGCTGGTGCACCCCCACGTAGATTGTGGTGTGCGAACATGGCACACAGCTCCTGAAAGTTATTGTTGATGGTCGTACGCAACTGTTTAACCTCCACCCCGAGAGTGTTCAGTCCAGTCTGAACTTCCCTGATCTCATCGCGCACGCCATTGTCACCATTATGACGTTGTTTTTGTCACATCTCGCGCAACCGAGTGTACTCGGTCCACATAACCAGCGCCTCCAGATTAGGTGGATCCTCCTCGTGACCTAACATGGGAACGACTCACAAACAAGAAACGAGCTTATCTCCGGGTTAGTAAAACAAAAGCTCTCTCTATGTTTGCAACTCACTGTCCTGAAAACAAGACAAGCTTACCGTTCCATAGTGAATAAAGGATGGCAAATCGACAATTGTGATAGCGAACGACCTCAACCCGGTAATGTATGAGCGTAACCAAGAGCAAGGGAGTACACAAACGGGTGTAGGTGGAGCTTGGACAGTAATATATTTTGTAGCAAGGGAAAACAATCAATTAATTTCAGAAATTGCACAGAATTGAATTATAGTTCGTATCTAGCACTTAGCCTATATTACTGATCAACCAAGGATGGATGAAGGCTAAAATAAGTGTATGGCAATGTATGGGAGTGGTAAATACAAGTTAATTCAATCGAATGCAATCTGGAATTGAAGAACACAAGGGTTGACCCAAAACTTGAAAACTGAGGATTTCTGTCTACTGGATAGCACATCGGTATTTCGGCCGTAACTTTTCGTCAATTGCCTTTTTTTCAATGATTCTTTTTTTTCTCAGTTTCCTGACGGCTTTTTATACAACTTTTGTTTTGGGGCCAAGTTCTGGAAACCGACCGAACAATTCGTACGAAATTCACAAGTGCCGACTGTTACAGATTCAATTCAGAAATTTGGGTCAACTTTCACCGCATATATCTCTTAACTGACTTGCTGTAATGACGTGAAATTTTACAGATAGATGGAAAATGCTGTTTAGAATCTAATGGCAGTGGTATCGCTCAAAAATAATCTCGGAATCAAAAGTTATGGTGTTTTTGGTGGCGGCTGCAGAGAAAGGAAAAATCAGCCAAATTGGAATTAGGGTTTGGGGTGGGGAATTTTTTTTGTTTGGATTTTTAATGGCACAAAGATATGACCAGCAACTACACAATGCTAAGACAGATACAAATTCAATTTAGCAAACCAAAACTAACAGATTGAAAGTCACAACGGGGTTTGGACAGCGGAAATTAACTCTTTTTGTAGGGCAATTTTTTTCTGGACTATAGGAAATAAAAACCAATCTACTAACTACGGGTAAAGAAATTCTCACCGAGTAAACCTAGAATCTGATACCACATGAATCCTCCACAAAATGTGATCCCTGCTTCATATTCTGCAATTTATCAAATAGATCACGTTTGTAATGACGAGGAACAAAACGGGCTCTCATTTCTCGCTTCATCTCTTCCCATGATGCAATAGGGACTTCTCCTTTCTCAGCTCTTTGAGTAATGACTTTTTTCCACCAATCCAAAGCATAGCCTTCAAACTCAAGTGATGTCAACTGTATCTTTCTCTCATTCGTATAGTGATACATGCGGAATATTTTGTCAACCTTCAATTCCCAAGTGAGATACTCCTCGCGATCAGTTCCACCTACAAACTTGGACATGGAAAACTTGAGCTTGCCCAATCCATCATCTTCATTGCGTGGACGACGATAGTGGTCATTGTAATGCAAAGCAAAATCACCATCCCATTCCATCGCATGTGCAGCACCACCACGGCCTCCACCTAGGCCTTGGCCACGCCCTCCAAAGCCTCCTCCTCGTCCTCCGAGCTATGGTGGACGCACCACATTGGCCGCCACTCGGTGTTGCAGTGCAGGAGGTACATGTGCAACAGCTTCTCCTCCTTGAACACTTGCTTCATCGCCACAATTGCGAGCTTGTATGAGCCTAGTGAGGGCTCTAATGTCCTCCCGCAATTGGCGCACATTTTCATCAGCTTGTCTCTCCATATTTTGTATCTCCCTTGCAATTTGATCGGCAAAAGTATCATGCTTCTCATGGAGTTGATCGAGCCCTTGGCGTAGCTCACCTTGAAAGTGTTCACGGAGTGCCCCAAATTGATATTGCTTGATGAATGCTTGATTTTCATTTGTCTCACCACTCTCATCGTGGTGTTCTCCTCCACCTGACATGGTTAGCTATGCAAGAAACAAATAGCTATGTAGAATAATGCTTTATGGAAATCACTCGATCTCACTATTTTCTCTCCTAAGTAAAGTTCTTACCCTTCCGAAGTGAATTAAAGCCAATAAAAACTTACACCTGGTAGAAGTGACAATAACACAGTGATGATCAAGCGAATTTAAGAGTGTTCACTACTTGCACAGCAACGATTATATGGTGGAGCTCGGTATGAAAGTGTATATCCTAGCAATATGAAATTCTTGATGTTGTAAAGTTAAGTAATAATCCAGGCTAGAATACATTGCCTAAGTGCTGATCCAAAAGATTTAAGTCAAGTATATGAACGCACACGCAAAAATCAATGTGACTCGATGCAAACAAAGGAATGAGCTAACTAGAGACAATGTGAAATTAAAGATTAGATAGCTCGTTTGCACCAAGTACTAGGAGATACGCTAGCCAATTGCAATGATATGAATGTACGGGCACAAGATTGCTCAAAGATATTAAATACACAAGCTGAAATTATATAGTAGAATTAGATAACCCCAATTTGGCCAACAATCACTTTTTTTGTTGAGGCTCTTCTTCTTCTTTCTTTTTTTTGTACTTGTGGTTGGCACTAATGTTTAGCGTTTCTTTGCACAATTACTAGAAATATCAGCACATATAGATTAATACCAAGAGCAGCCCTTAATGCAATTATCAAAGACTAGTCTCCAAGATGAATGGAAAAATTGTTTTGGCACTGTAGCAGTACTGTTCACGCACTGTAGCGATCGGATTTTTTTTTGGTTTAGGCGAAACAAAGGAAATAACACAATGATCAAGCGACACAAAGGAACATGACGATCAGCACCTAAACAAAATTCTAATGGATGAGAACTTAACAAAACTCACGAAATAACAGATTAATCTAAAGGTTTGGATTTTTTGTGGCAATTTTCGGTTTTAATGGACTATAGGAACAGAAGTAAATATATCTAAAACTAAGGGTAAATAATCCTACCGAGTAAACCGCGCTCTGATACCAAGATGATACGGGGTCGCCCGATCTTCTCGACGTAGGATCAAGATACTCACGTGGATTTGATGAACCGTAGTGATCTCCCGTTGCCAATGCAAGAGTTCGCACTCTATAATTCGCCCAACCACACGTGCTGAACTTCACGACCACCGATGAAGTTCCATCGCGCTCCCAATTCCCAACGGAAAGGTTGAACGATCTTGATTTCAGTAAACTCCCAATTCCCTCAAGATGGGTCGGCCATCAAAAAGAAAAAGAGTATTTTATTATCAAACGTGGTCTGAGCCCTAAAGGCTGCCAATACAAGGCTTATATAGCCCCTTGGAACATCCATATGGTACCCAAACCAAGTACAACTCAAGCCTATGTGGTTTTAGATACGAACTCTCACAAAAAGGAAACTATATTTTTCTCCTGTCATATTGTTTCGGTCATAACTTTTGATCCGTGATGAATTTGAAGGTGGGACTTCCATTGCGTAGCTCTTGAAATTATCTTTCCAACGAGTACAATAACACCTGAATCGGACTCCGTTTGTGAAAGTTATGACCTTTTTAGTAACTGCTTGTCAGGCTGTCCCGAACCGAATCCGAATTGAATTCTGAGTTGAATCCGAGTTTGAATTGGGTTGAGCACGTGGGAATTCTAAATTTGGCTTGAAAATCTTATCCAAAACTTGTAGTTTAAGTCCTTGGGCTCCTCCCTTTTGCTCTCCCATTGCATGGGCTTCTTTCCTCCTTGATCAGCTGCATAGGCTGCTTGGCTTTCTCCTTTCCATTCCCATGGGCTTTGAGCTTTTTGTTCTTGATAGCAAATATGCTTACCCTCCTTGTGCTTCCCCATTGCTTTGGCCCCGGAATCATCACAATATTCAAACCTAATAATAAACAAGAATTAGGCATAAGGTAGTGATGAGGACATCACTAGCAAACACACTACATCATCTACTTCAAGTGTTGAACCCATTGGACCAATGACAAGAGCTAGAGCAAAACAAATGCAACAAGAGGTTAATCATTTCCTTAGTAATTACTCTTGTACTCATGAGAATTTGTTGCTACCTAGTGCTTCTATTTTATGTGTTCTTAGATTTGAGGAAAAGTTAATAGATGGAAAAGAAGCTTTAGAGAAACGGGAAGCATATCCACAGAAGATCGCGTGGCCACAGAAGATCATTATGAATATAATGTAAGCGTATATGTCATCAAAGCTACAAAAGATCGCATGATCACAGAAGATCAACATGAAGCGATGTAAGCGCATATGTCAACATTGCCACAAAGGATCGCGTAGCCACAGAAGATCAACGCAAGATGACATCATCGCATATGTCACAAGTACTGTAGCAGCACTGTAGCAACCGTCCTAAACACCCTATAAATAGGGGGGTATCCCCTCCATGTGATACATAAGTTGATGATTGAGTTTGTTT
Organism: Dendrocalamus sinicus; assembly: GCA_036346575.1. Classification (NCBI taxonomy): domain Eukaryota; kingdom Viridiplantae; phylum Streptophyta; class Magnoliopsida; order Poales; family Poaceae; genus Dendrocalamus; species Dendrocalamus sinicus. The sequence goes on along the minus strand of CM070665.1, from coordinate 6,928,197 downwards.
GGGTAGAACACTTGTTCCTCTTGTGTGTGAGTTATTTCCACCACTAGTAGGGATTGGGTGTTAGTTCTGAGTTGCCACTCCATTGTTCTTGTGATTCCATGGGATTGCTTGAACGTGTCTGCTCCACGATAGCGAGTCGACAAAGGCCGTAGCGTGTGGTTGAGTAATTTGAGTGCTGCATGTTGCTGTATAGAGACAGTGGTTGGCCGCATCAATTGCTAGGTTGCACGGGCTAGTTATCCATAATCCTACGTCGTGAAGATCGGGCCACCCCATCTTCCCGCATCAGCTGGTATCAGAGCTCAATGTTGACACGGTAGGATTTTACCCTTAGCTTATTTGTTGTTTTCTTTCCTATCCAAAAAAAAGCCACCTAAAAATATTGTTCTTTACCGTAGTTTCAATTGAAAATTTTGGTGACTTTTGCTAGGTTTTGATCCATTAGAACCTTGCTTACTTGCTGATCCAAAATCTTTTTTTGCGTTGCTTTCTTTGAGCCAATCTGTTCGATAAAAAAATTGTTGTTGAGTTGCGCATAAATCTGAAATTGTGCAACTTGGTCATCAGAGATTCAATTATATTCCTTTGAGAACCTCCATCTATCCTTTGTGGAAGCTTTGGTCCTATTCAAAGACTAGCTTTTGAGTATTGCTAGGGCTTTTGCACACTTTGTATCAGTCTTGAATTTTGAAACTGAATTATTGGATATCTTATGAGATCTTGATATATTTGTTGACCTTGGTGTGAAAGAAAAGCAAAGAGGAAATAGTACAAAACAAAAGAAAAAAAAAGAGAAGTAAGAAAGAAAAGAAAGAAGTACCGTGGTCAGTATTTTATCAAGCATAAAATTCCATTTAAAGTTCAGTACAGTTTGTGTGCAAATCTATAGCCTATTTACCTCAATTGCAATCAAGCTAGCGTCTTTCCATAACTTGTGCAACACGAGCTGTTTTGTTCTTCACTTATTCCTGGTGTTACAGCTCATTCCTTGGTTGCATTAAGTTCCATTATCATTGTGCGTGAGTTGCGTATAATCTTCACTTTATATCTTGAGGTTGGCAACTAGGCTTTGGATTTCTAGTTTGGATTATTACTTATCATTACAATATCTAGAATTTCAATTGCATAGGATTATTCTAACTTTCCAAGCTCCACATATAGCCATTGTCTAATTATAGCACTTGGGGCTTGAATTACTCAACTCATCACCTACACCCGTCTACTACTACTAGAGTACAGGCATTTCACCAATCCATCAAGCATTCATAAGAACTTCGGTAAGCAAGGAGTGAGGGAGTGAATTACCCATAAATAATACCTATTTCTGCTGTATTTGCTTTCACTAACCATGTCAGGAACGGGAGGACAACCAGTGTATGTCACGCATACGGATCTAGAAAAGCTCACAAATGATTTCAATGAACAATTGAATGAAAACATGAGCATACTCCGAAAAGAAATCATTTCGGAGGTAGGTTTAGAATTGCGAAAGCAATTAGCCGACCTTCATCATGGCACACAAAGTGATCCTAGTGTGCATGGTGGTGAGGAAATTGACGAGACCGATGAGGAGGCCACTGCACGGTTACCACGGGAGGCTCAATCTCGAAGAAACCGTGCTGCTGCAGCTGCAGTAAGACCACCACAACCCGGTCACGGAGGAGACGGCCTTGGAAGAGGTCGCGGGCAAGCAGAAGGCACACCACAAGGAGGCAGCTTTGTTGCCCCCTTCCGCCTACACCGTGACGATGCCTATCGTCAAGGGCGCCGTGATGATGACCACCCCCAAGAGGAGAAATTCGAAAAAACTCAAGTTCACCATTCCCAAATTTGAAGGTAATTCTAATCCTGATGAATATTTAACATGGGATTGAAGGTTGAGAAGATATTTAGGATACACAACTATTCGGAGGAGAAGAAGCTCGCGATGGCCGCCTTGGAGTTTGATGGCGGTGGGAGCAAGTGCAAAATCAACGAGAAGAACATGGCGAACCACTAATTGCAACATGGGCCGCGATGAAGAGAGAAATGAGAGCAAGGTTTGTACCTAGTCATTATAAACGTGAATTATTCGATAAATTGCAAAGTTTAAGACAGGGTACAAGCACTGTGGAGGAATACTACAAAGAGATGGAGAAAGCCATGATTCGGGCACGTGTTCATGAAGATGAAGAGCAAACCATAGCACGCTTTTTGTTTGGCCTAAACAAAAACATCAAGCGTATTGTGGTTTACCAACCATATAGGAACATGGTGGAGTTGGTGCATCAAGCACAAAAGGCAGAGAAACAACTACTGGAGGATGCCAAGGCCACAAAACCACCATCTTTAAACTTGCGAACCCCATCAAATGCTCCTAAAGCTCAATTTAGCTTGGGAAGAGGTACATCTTCATCTAGTGATTCCTTTACTACCAATGCGCCTTCCTCCTCCAATGCCAAAACAGCCCCTTCATCAAGTGCGAAAAAGCCCATAGCATCATCAACGTCTTCAGTGGGCTCCACATCCAAAAGCAGCGCCATCCAATGCTTCAAATGCTTGGGTCGTGGACACATCTCTAGGGAATGTCCAAACTACCGAGCAATGATTGTCACAGAAGATGGTGGATATGACTCTGCTAGTGAAGAAGAAGTTCAAGAGATTAGTGAAGATCCAACAAAAAATGGAGATGCCCTTCAAGATGAGGAAGAAATATGACGGATGCACATATGAAACCGGGACCGCACTTGTTGTCACTAAAGTTCTTAGTGTGCAAGTCAAGGAAGATGAGCATTCACAGAGATTCAACCTTTTTCAAACACAAGCCAAGGTAAATGACAAGGTAATCAAACTAATCATTGATGGTGGTAGTTGTCATAATCTTGCTAGCATGGAATTGTGTGACAAGCTAGGTTTGAAATTGCTAAAACACCCTCACCCATATCATGTCCAATGGTTCAGTGATTGTGGAAGTGTCAAGGTACAGCATATGGTTAATGTTACATTCAAAATTCATGATTACGTTGATACTGTTTCTTGTGATGTTGTACCTATGACTGTATGCCATTTACTTTTAGGACGACCTTGGCAATATGATCGTAGTGTTATGCATGACGAACGCACTAATACCTACACATTTAAAATTGAAGGTCGAACTAAGAAATTATTTCCCATGACACCTAATCAAATACTAGCTCAGAACATGCAAAAGAAGGTGGAAGTTAAGGTAGAAAGTGAAAAGCTAAAATTGAAAGGGAAAAATGAAGAAAAGAAGTTAGTCATGATCACAAACAAAATTGATAAAAAAGAAATGGGACAAAATCTTGAGTTGATGCATATTGTTCTCATTTACAAGGATACTTTGATTTCAACTAAAGACATAACATCCCTTCCTAGTGCCATTTCTAAAGTTTTGCAAGCATTTAAAGACGTGTTTCCTGAAGAAATCCCTGCAGGATTGCCTCCCATAAGAGGTATTGAGCACCAAATTGATCTCTTTCCTGGTGCATCATTACCCAACCGTCCACCTTACCGTACCAATCCAGAAGAAACAAAGGAGATTCAATGCCAAGTACAAGGACTTCTTGAGAAAGGGTATGGATCATGGAGAATGTGTGTTGATTGTCGTGCCATTAATAATATAACTGTTAGATATCGTCATCCCATCCCTAGGCTTGATGATATGTTAGATGAACTTAGTGGCTCTACTATATTCTCTAAAATTGATTTGAAAAGTGGATATCATCAAATAAGAGTAAAACTTGGAGATGAATGGAAAACTGCATTTAAAACAAAATTTGGCTTGTATGAATGGTTGGTTATGCCATTTGGTTTGACTAATGCGCCTAGTACATTTATGAGATTAATGAATCATGTCTTGAGAGCATTTATTGGAAAATTTGTTGTTGTATATTTTGATGACATCCTCATATATAGCAAATCCATGGAAGTACATGTTGAACATCTAAAGCAAGTCTTAGAAGTGCTAAGAAAGGAACAACTTTATGCTAATATTGAGAAGTGCACTTTTTGTACCAACAAGGTTATATTTCTAGGCTTTGTAATTTCCAGTCAAGGAGTTGAGGTAGATGAATCAAAAATTGAAGCAATTAAAAATTGGCCCACTCCTCTAAATGTTAGCCAAGTTAGGAGTTTTCATGGATTAGCTGGATTCTATCGTCGCTTTGTCAAGGACTTTAGCACCATTGCTACCCCACTTAATGAATTAACTAAGAAAGGTGCTCCTTTTCAATGGGGTGAATCACAAAAAAAATCATTTGAAGAATTAAAGAAACGTTTGACTGAAGCACCATTACTTGCATTACCTGACTTTACTAAAACTTTTGAAATTGAATGTGATGCTAGTGGAGTTGGTATTGGTGGTGTATTAATGCAAGAAGGAAAACCAATTGCGTATTTTAGCGAGAAATTAGGACATGCACAATTGAACTATCCTGTTTATGACAAAGAATTATATGCTTTGGTTCGTGTACTTGAAACATGGCAACATTATCTTTGGCCCAAAGAATTTGTTATACATTCTGATCATGAAGCATTAAAATACTTGAAAGGGCAATCAAAATTGAATCGTAGGCATGCTAGATGGGTAGAGTTCATTGAAACCTTTCCATATGTAATTAAACATACGAAAGGAAAAGACAACGTTGTTGCTGATGCTTTGTCACACAAACATGCAATATTAACTCAATTAGAAGTAAATGTCCCTAGGTTAGAAAGTTTAAAAGAAATGTATGCCAAAGATAGAGAATTTTCAGAACCATACTCGCATTGTAATGATGGAAAAGGATGGGATAAATACCATGTGCATGATGGATTCTTATTTTATCTACACTATTAATCCACCAGTTAAAATTATCCTACATCCACCCAACAATTACCTGCTCCACAGTCATGACCTTAACTACGTCCACACCACAATATGCACCCAGAATTACACCATCCTAAAAACGTCTGCACCAGATTAACTCTCCTCTATTCTCTCTCCTTACTCAACCATATCCGACGGTCATCCTTCAGTGGATGTGCAGTGCCCCGAAGGCCACCGCCTCCCCCGAACCGAAATCCACCCCGATGCCCACGCACACGCGCGGGGCGACCTCGCTCTGCCTCCCCCAACTGATCCCGTGCGCTCCTCGGCTCCCCCATCTGATTTCTCCGCCGCCTCCTCCCCTCCCTCCTCCTCCTCCTCCGCCGCCTCCTGCCTCCCACCACCGAATCCATGCGCCTCCTCCCCCTCTGATACCTCCGCCGCTCCTCCGCCGTCACCGCCTCCTCCGCTCCGCCGCCGCCTCCTCCTCCCCCCACCCCGCGCCCACTCACACGCACACGCCCCCGACCCTCCCTCCCACCCTCCCCAAATCGATGCAATCTGGCCCGTAGCCCCTCGATTCGGCCGAGATGGCGGCCCGACCCGGGTTCGCGACAGTGAAACCGAACCCTAGCTTCAGATCTGCCGCGGCGGAGGCGGGAGCGGGACTATGAGCGGCGGCGGGGACTTCGGGCGGGCGGCGGCGAGGGCGGCGGTGCGAGCGGCAATCGGATCGGGGAAGGGAGCAACAGGAGGCGGTGGTGCCAAGCGGTGGCGGAGGCGGAGGCGGCGGTGGGCGCCTCGGGCGCAGCAGCGCTGGTGGGGGTCCGAGAGATGGAGGGCGGCTCCAGGCGCGGGGCGCGGCGGTGGCCTCAGGCTTCGGGCGCGGCGACTTCGGGCTGCCGGGTGGAGGCGACCGTCGGGGCCGGTTGCGATGGCAGCCGTTTCCCCCTCTTCTTGGTGGCGGCAGCTTCTTGAGGACACGCACACGCCCCCGACCCTCCAAGACCGGCGGATGGATCGCCGCCCTCTTCATCTTTGGGAACAAGATGGCCGAGCGCATGCCTACTGACGACGATCCTGCGGACGGACGAGGAGGCCGGCACCCCTCCCCTCCAGCTCCAAGGTAATCCACTCCCCTCCCCTCCCCTCTCGATTCTACTATCCGGCTCGATCCTGACGGTGCTGTATTGTTTGCACGCAGGAGCCTCCGTGGAGGCGGCCACGGGCGACCTCACCGGCTGGCAGGAGCGGCATGCCGTGCTCGTGCTCTCCAAGGCCAAGGTATAGGTTCCCACGGATCTCGTCTTCTATCCCAAAGAGATGGTTCTGAACTGTGAAGTGCTTCGTGTATGAACTCGCCAAGATCCGGTACGATCTGTGCCCACACCACATGAAGGATAAGCAGTTCTGGAGGATATACTTCCTGCTCGCCAAGAGCTACATCTCACCGTAAGCTCTTATCTTAAAGGTTTCCACATATATGCAGTGTTCCACTCGCAGAGATCGAATTAGCTTCTCAGTACTGACCCAAAAAGTAGCCACAGGATTTCATATGGATCACGAGCTAACCTCCGAATAGCATCTCACTTTGATTTTGTAAACAAAAAAATACTACATGTAGTTCCTTGCTATTTGTAAACAAAAAGAAAATAGGACATGTAGTTCCTTGCTATCCATCTAAGTAATTCCAAATCCAAACATAATTATCTCCGATGTGGATAGAGTATTTTTTATGCCCTTATACATAAACGTTCAGCAAAAAGGGATTTACCACTGAAGAAATTGTATTATGTAAAATGTGGGTATCTGTAGTTCGATACATTCTGCAAAAAGTGATTGGATCTATTGAGATTATCGTGTAAAGTGCGAGCTCTGTTAACTAATGTCTTCTTTGAGGTTTAATGCTTCCACCAATGATAGGCTGATAGCTATAGACTGTTATCTATGTCCTTTGCTTCTTAGTCCCATAGATTTCATAAATTTTTTCTACTCATTTCAATACATGTTCCTGCACTGCAACAATATCTCAGTGCGTTTTGATACAGTGTTCATGCACGATCGATGCACCCATAGACTACCGATCGAGCAATCACAATTAATAACATGGACTACATTAATAACAGGCATTTCCGTATTTAACAAGATGTTAGTACTAGGTGTATGGATGACTTTCATATGCTCCAATTTTTCTAGGCTCATTAAAGCATGCCATCTGCATAGGATCCGTTTATCAATCGTCAAGTTAGCGCACATACACTATGTAGTAGTAGTTCACATTATGATCACGAGAGAGAGCGAGCGAGCGAGAGAATTTGTGTAAAAAGGATGCGTCTGTTGGATGCTTTTGGATGTTAGCACGTACAGGAGATCCGGATGAGCCAGCAGATCTCGAAGTCGCATGTGGGGGGATCGGAGTCACTGTAGAATAGCTCATCACCTTGTTAACATCATGTCGCATGGCTTCTAGCTGGAGGCAGCACATGAATCCGGTGCTGGTGAGGCTCACCGGTTGGTTCACTTCGAATATTCCGCATCCCACAAACCACACGCGCCGCCCAGATCAAACACGCTAGGAGCCAAGGGTTCTTGGACCTGTTTCTTTCGTTCTTGATGCGATTTCAACTCTGAAGTTTTAATAGATTACGGTATTGGCGCTGAACGATGCGTAAGTGAAGTGAATTGGTCTTTCTTGATTTCTGTCCGATCCTTTGCAGGATTTGTTCGGGTAAGGCACCGAGGGCGTTTTCCATGGCGGAGCTGGTGGGGTCGCGCGTGTACAGCTGCTGCAACTGCCGGAATCACGTCTGCCTCCACGACGACATCATCTCCAAGGCCTTTCAGGTCGAGAGCACATGAGCCTTTCCTTCTCCTTGTGTCGTTTGTTATGTATCGGGAGCTGAGTACCTACCTAGCTACCTTGGGACACTTGTTCGTTCTAACAATCGATCGAATTTTGGATAGTACACACGCTTGTTAGATTTGCTTGTGCGAGTTGTTATGAGCCTGATGGATGCGTTCCTAATGATGATCAAGTAGGATACTTTTAATCCTCGCAAAAAAGAGAGTAGGATTAAGCATCCTATCGTTTGTCGCTATGGATGTTTTTTATCAAATAACAAGCTCATTCATGTAGCCAAAACATTGAAAGTTATGCCTAATGTATATACCCCTTTGATGTCATCTGTCATCTTTTTTATCCATAATATCATTATTTGCTTCGATGAATTATTACTATTGCTTTCTATGTAGGCCCTTGCTTGTTTAGGATGTTTTATTAATATGTATTCATTGTTATTTTTGCAGGTATGTATTAGACTCTCAGCATATGAAGAGATTCTTTGATTATATACAGTTTCCAGACTTTAACATGGCATCTGATGCCTTCAAGACTTTTAAGGTGAGTATGCGCATTTTGAACTTAACCTTCTAAATGGCAAATAACAACTCTAAAAAAGGAGTTTCATGCTCTCTGTACATCATTGCATGTTTATGTTCTCCTTCTGTCCCTGTTGAGACTCATGAATAATTATAGCAGTAGATCCCTACACAACAAACATGTCAGGGCATTCTTTCATCAATTGTTTTAGTGTCAGTGATGACAATTGTTCTTGTTTTACTTATGACAGGAACTCCTGACAAGGCATAAATCAAGCACCGCTGAGTTCTTTTCCAAGAATTATGATTGGGTATGTTTTTCAAGTTGATAATTGAACATGTCAAATCTTCTTACTTCAAGTTTGCTTCTGCGCTACACGACTACTGTTTTGGCAGGAATTCCGTCTAATTTATGGCACTTGCCCAATTCTAGCTAGGGATTGCTACATTGTTGTACTAATTGCGCTGCTTGCATAAAATTTGAGTATTAGCATGACCATACATACGTGGGTTTAAAAAGGGAATTGATGTTTCTGTACATACGTGTGCTGTTCTCACAGTTTTGTCAGCATAGGTTGTTTTTTATGAAGTTACTGGTAGGGGAGTGTTTTGTGTTCATAGTGATGGGTGTGGTAACCTTGAATTTCTCATTATGGACTATGGAGGACTAGCCATGGGAAACATAATTCTTTATTTTTGTCGTGTTTGTCTCTGAAAACTTGTTATGGCCTAATCAAAGATGCTGTTACATATTATAGGGCAAAACTTTGGCTTTTGTTCTGCCCATATTGGAGTCGTTAGTTAATGGAACACACAAGGCATCCAGAAGGACTGATTATGGCAGTCCACCAAGCAGGTAAGATTGTACTGTACTACTTTCTGATTCTCAAGAAAGAAAATCCTTTCTATTTGTTTTAACTTTGCCAAAATGAATTTCAGGTGCACACGGACTTTGCGTTTTATGGTGCATCATTTGGGCTTTCTTCATGCTGTGTATATGGAGGTGCTGAATATCGTCCTCAAGAAATGGCAATCAGAAAGGGGGTTGACATTATTGTTGGGACTCCTGGCCGTGTCAAGGTAATTGTTTTCTTTTGTTGACATCTCTGGTTGACTGGACGCAGAATCTCTTAATTTTATTCTCATGTTTGCTACATGATTTTCTTGTCCAGGATTTTATTGTAAAGGGAACACTCAATTTTAAGTCTTTGAAATTCCGTGTCCTTGATGAAGCTGATGAGATGCTTAATATGGGCTTCGTTGACGATGTTGAGCTTATTCTTGGTATATCCACATTTTCTATTCCAAATGTTCTTCAATTTTCGAGTCTCGTGTAGTTAGTCATGATGATTTGTCTTTTTTCAATCGAGCCAATTGTTCATTCACTTCTTCTGGATCCATACATATTGAATAATCAACAATTGACAATGTCAATTGCGGTATTTATCTGTTTGACATAAATTATGATGTAACTGAATCCTTCATTAATCATAAACAGGCAAGGTTGAAGATGCTACAAAAGTACAGACGCTTCTGTTCAGTGCTACTATACCAGATTGGGTGAAGAAGGTATGGTTCACTTTGACACGATACATTACTATTGTTGAGGTATTTTTTTTCATAATTTATATAAGCTGACAATTCGTTGGTATGGCTACTCTGGAATGATTGTAGCTCTCCTTGAAATTTCTGAAAACTGACAAGAAAACAGTTGATTGGAGCTCATGTGATTTTGACGGGTGGAAGATGGAATTTACGTGTTTGCTTCTGCTCTGTAGACTAGGCAAGATATTGTTGGCAAAATGACCATGAAAGCAACTTTTGATGTGAGAAGATGGGGGTGTTCTGGTGTGTTGATATGTAATTGTGCCAATAAACTGTTGCATGGACGTAAAAGTATTTTGATTTTGATGCGAGAAAGACTTTATTTCGTAAGACCTTTTCATCTATGGAGCACTCCTCTGTGGCCACCGAATTGTTGCTACATTGATTGTTAGAGATGTTACTATGGTGTCTTATGAGGGGAACAAAAGATAAAAATTTTGCTTGGTCCAGAAAGGCATGGATATGAACGAAATATTTTATTTATTTATTTAGATTCATTGCTTTTTTTACGTTGGATCTTGGAAACCTAATGTTCTTATCCATCCTTGATCACTCTTCAGATATTCATTTGTGATTAAGATCAAAAGTGACTCAGTTTAGTAAAAAATGATCAAACTAAGCCGTAGTGTAACATCAGTTTTCTTGTTGAGATCCACCTCATTATTAAGTACTCACTGTAATAAGACTATAATAGCAACATTATTTGTCCAAGAAGGCTGGAACTATTCAGTGTAATCGCTAATGAAATGATTGGTCATCAGTCCTCACCTACTGGTCAGATATGGGGTTGCTTTGAGAAATACAAGACTTACGACCACATCAATCCGTCAATAGACATGATCGTAAGAAGAATTATGAGCACGGCAAACCGTCAATAGACATGGTCGAAAGGCGTTGGACCACAGTAAAACTGAAAGAGGCGTGCTCAAGAGGACCTACGACCACAGCAAGGCAAAGTAGGAGGCGATCGAGTGGTTTACGACCACGTTGAAGGAGCGCAGAACATGGTTGTAAGGGGTTATCGACCACGGCCAAGGACAGTGCTTTTACGACCACGGCAAACCTACATTCACAGAAGTTCCTGGGTAAGTTTTAGACTTAAATAAAATATTTTCAACAACAGTTCTTGCATTAAATTTTAAATTTAATTTCCTTCAAAATACTTTTTAATCTTTTAAATAACTTTTTTTTAAAACACTCAGAAAAACCTTGGGATGTCACATACAGCGAGGGAGTAGCGGCGGCTGGTACTGTTCCGAGCGGCGCCTCGACTGCTCCGCATGTGCTCCTCTCCCCAGACGGCCTGCACCCCAGTAAAAGCACCGTGAATCTTAATGAATCTGATTGTTCGTTTTATTTTTTTACAAATTTTATCTTATTTTGTATTTTACCGTAGACACTGACAAACATGCTGCAACTCTGACAAAGGGAGAAGTGGGAGTTCTCCATGGATCTTTGAGTTATGTACTGCAGGATGATGATGGACAAGTTATTGAGCCCCACTCCATCAGTGCTGGGTAAGTATTCTGATGTTTGCATCGATGAGATTTTATTTGCTTACAGCAAGTGGGTTAATCATACATATTGTTTTAAATGGTAGGTTGGACTACCCAGGTGTTGGACCTGAGCATAGTTTTTTGAAGGATATTGGGCGTGCTGAATACGATAGTGTGACAGATCAGGAGGCATTGGATGGTATGTTTCTCACTATCTATGTTTCTTTCTGTCATATATTTTCCCCAGCTGATTGTTGATTGGTGGTCTATCCACTAAATGCTGATAGCATCAGGTTGATGGTGAGAACCGTTAATGAGACACAATTGGGGTAATAGTGAGAAGTGAGAACTGATAACTGTTAATGACTCTGATCTAAATAACATGCATTGCGAGTGTTTTAAATTTTCTTGATGTGAATGTATTAAAATCATGGTCTAGATACTAATTGGCACCAATAATGTCAATGGGAAATCTTTGCTGATATCAGTGCATATGTACTGCTTGGTTATTTCTTCATGAAATTCCCAGGTTACATGTAAATTTTAGATTTATACTTCAGGCATTACTGCAAGTTGAACTCCGCAGTTGAGTTGTTAAGGCATCCGAAAGTGACTGAATTATAGAAAAAACAAGACATGGATTTTTTTAACATGGTGATCAGTAGCTTGTAACCCCACACCAACTCAATGTTAAACATTTACTTGAATACCTGACAGCATCATCATGACGAATTGAGCTGCAACACCATTTCTTTTAGTGGTTGAGACCTTGGGCTACCTTACCTTAAAAGTTTTTTTCCTCTCTTTGACCAAAGAAATCAAACATAGCTCAAGTTGTGCCCCAGGGTAATTAGTGCTTCTTCTCTTACTTTATTGCCTCTCTTTGTTTTGCACAGTTATTTAAGAAAACTATAATGTTATTTGTTGTAGATTACATGTGCACCATAGAAGATGTTGAGATTATTGAATACCTGAAATCAGCACCCGAAAAAAGAGTTTTGGTGAACATTTATTTGCAGCCTGCTTAAGCGTGATGGTGACCCTGAGGTGACATTAAGTTATAAGACAGACACCATTGATCAAAGGGTGGACAAATATTTACAAGCTGACATGGTAAAACTTAAATCTGCCATTTATAATGTATTTGGACTGTTCCTTTATAATGGACTTAAACTATGAAAAAAATATATCCTCATTTGGTTGTTTTCATGTGCATCCTTGAAATGCCGCCGTGGCGTTAGCACGGGCACTATACTAGTACTAATAAACTCTGTGTTTCGGAGTTGTCTGTCCATTTGTTGTTGTTGCAGGAGTCTCATGCAGGAGGATTAATGGGACACTTTGGTAGGGAGAAGACATATACCCTACTCGCTGACCATTTTTATTGGCCCAAAATGAGAAGAGACGTCGCACGATTCGTGCAACGATGCATCACATGCCACAAAGCTAAGTCCAAATTAAATCCTCATAGATTATATACTCCTCTTCCAGTACCTAATGCACCTTGGGAAGACATTAGTATGCATTTTGTTCTAGGATTACCAAGAACTAAGAGGGGGGAGGGATTCAGTATTTGTGGTAGTTGATAGATTTTCAAAAATGCCACATTTTATACCATGTCATAAAAGCGATGATGCTTCCCACATAGCTGATTTGTTTTTCAGGGAAATCGTGAGGCTTCATGAAGTGCCCAGGACAGTTGTTTCTGACCGTGATGTCAAGTTTATGAGTTATTTTTGGAAAACATTATGGGCCAAACTTGGGACAAAATTTTTATTCTCTACAACTTGTCACCCACAAACCGATGGCCAGACAAAAGTAGTGAACCGCACCTTATCCACCTTATTGCGGACAATGATAAAGAAGAATATCAAAGAGTGGGAAGAGTGTTTACCGCATGTGGAGTTCGCATATAACAGGGCGGTACATTCTACTACACAACTCAGTCCATTTGAAGTGGTGTATGGATTCAAACCCATCACTCCACTCGATTTGCTGCCTTTACCCCATCAAGAACGTGCTAATATGGAAGCATCCAATCGTGCGGAATATGTCAAGAAAATCCATGCCAAAACCAAGGAAGAAATAGATAAGAAAGCACAATACTACGCAGCAAAGGCCAATAAACTCAAGAAAAAAAATATTGTTTGAACCTGGTGACTTAGTTTGGTTACATCTTCGCAAGGAGCGGTTTTCAGAAAAAACGTAAATCCAAACTGTTCCCTAGAGGAGATGGCCCATTTAGGGTGCTTGAAAAGATCAACGACAATGCCTACAAAATTGAACTCCCAGGAGATGACTATGGGGTAAGCACTACTTTTAATGTTTCAGACTTATCCCCTTTCTTTAGTTTTCAAGAAGCAGAGTCAAGGATGACTCCTTCTCAAGAGGGGGAGGATGATGAGGACATCACTAGCAAACGCACTACATCATCTACTTCAAGTGTTGATGACCAATGACAAGAGCTAGAGCAAAACAAATGCAACAAGAGGTGAATCTTTTCCTTAGTAATTACTCTTGTACTCATGAGAATTTGTTGCTACCTAGTGCTTTTATTTTATGTGTTCTTAGATGTGAGGAAAACTTAATAGATGGAAAAGAAGCTTTAGAGAAACGGGAAGCATAGCCACAGAAGATCGCGTGGCCACAGAAGATCATTATGAATATAATGTAAGCGTATATGTCATCAAAGCTACAAAAGATCGCATGATTACAGAAGATCAACATGAAGCGATGTAAGCGCATATGTCAACATTGCCACAAAGGATCGCGTAGCCACAGAAGATCAACGCAAGATGACGTCATCGCATATGTCACAAGTACTGTAGCAGCACTGTAGCAACCGACCTAAACACCCTACAAATAGGGGGGTACCCCCCTCCATGTGATACATAAGTTGATGATTGAGTTTGTTTTGGTAGAACACTTGTTCCTCTTGTGTGTGAGTTATTTCCACCACTAATAGGGATTGGGTGTTAGTTCTGAGTTGCCACTCTGTTGTTCTTGTGATTCCCTGGGATTCCTTGAACGTGCCTGCTCCACGATAGCGAGTAGACGAAGGCCGTAGCGTGTGGTTGAGTAATTTGAGTGCTGCAGGTTGCTGTATAGAGACAGTGGTTGGCCGCATCAATTGCTAGGTTGCACGGGCTAGTTATCCATAATCCTACGTCGTGAAGATTGGGCCACCCCATCTTCCCGCATCAGGTAGTATATCGTTCCCACGAATAGAAAGAAATTCATTAAGAACAAATTCACCTGACAATATTTAATGCGGCTCAATACTTCTTTCCAGTGAAATAATGTATTTGACTTAAAAGTGCTAAGCATGTGCGTATCCGCATCATCCTCCCCTTCTTCAAGAAAAGCGTCCTCGGCTTTTGATAGCCTGAAATTGTACTAAACAAAGAATACAAATGTGTATGCATGGTATATGTATTGGTCAGTTACACCCCTTCCGTCTTTCACATTATTATTACCTGGAGGTGTAGTAAGCAAAAAGATCAACACATATGCGTGGTATATGTATGAATCAATTATTGTGTCATTCTCATTCTCACTATTTTGCACAAACCAATTGATACTACAACAGCTATCAAATGCATACATTGTAATGTTTTCATTCACACCATTCTCCCTCACATAGAAAAAGTCGTCCTCAACTTTGTGAAGTACGTGGACAAGTCATTAATGGGCAAAACCAGATCAAACGGTTCAACCATGGAAGAGAAAATTTTAAGGGACTTCCTTGCTTCAACTGCGCTACTCTGATTATTTGTATATGATTGTTCATTGAAAGAGGAACAAGTAGGCGCAAGAAATCTTTGTAAACAGCAAGCACTATTGTTAAACCTCATCTCACTGTGATCATGACGTGGTATAAAAGATTGTTTGTCCAAACTATGCAATTTCAATTCAGCAAGCTTATCACACGTAATGCATATTCGGTACCCATAAAACTTGTCATCTACACCATAATCTCCGATCAAATTGAACTTGTATGTGTAGGCATAGGAACTAACTAGTGATTTTAAACATGAAATTTTAGCAATATTCTCAATCACACTAGATAGTTCTCTAGGATCATCAAACATGATATAGTACAAAGAATCACTAGGAGATATTCGAGTAAGAACTTCGTTATGAGTAATCAATTCCACATTATGTAAACTGAGCAAAGAAATTTCAGAACATGGAATTTTCATTCGCACATATGAGTTCTCACAAGTATTCACCGTTTCACAATTAATTTCAGCACCAATATTGTTACCTTTGTTGTTCTCCTCGGTTGATGTAGGTGTTGTAGGTATTAAATCATCATGATGTAACAACGGGACAGCAAGTACTTCATCTTCAATCGTGGTTTTCTCCTCATCTTTGACTTCCAATGATGCCGGTTGTTGAATGTTTAATTCCTCATCTTCAATTTCAACCTGCACAATGTGAGAAACAACACTAGAAGTAGATATTAATGTGTTAGTTTCAAAATCAACCTCACTTTGTCTATCTTCTACTTCCATCTTTTCTTTTGGTGTATCTCTCACAGTCCCAATTTGGATGCTCTCAAACTCACATATGGTGGAGTCACACAGCTCACTCTTTTTAACACTCTCACTCAATTTGGCTATGTGGCTCTCATTCTCACATGGGTTTTGATACATCTCAAGTGTTGTTTGTAGCAATGGGGCAGCACTACATGTCTTCTTGACCGAAGGGAAAGTCCCATGCTCGGTCATCTTCCCATGTGATGCGGGCCAACTAAGGATTAGTTGATGCGTAGGGATGGCCCAATCTTTCCCGGTACGATCAGTGAGGTTCCTTCTCCTTGGATAGAGTCTTCTCCTTGTCTTGATGCAGCAAACAATATTGATAAGGGCAATTTGCACTAGTATGCAAGGCGCACACTAGAAGCAATCCGCCGAACTTTCCAAACCGTGAATTCAGCAAGAAGACACGAATTAGAAGAGATGAACCTTGTAAATTCGATGGGCAATCTCAAGAATCTCCTATTCTTGCCTTGCACCAACTTCGCAAACTCCAAATGAGAAAACCTTGCAATCACGCAATTTGGCCGCCACCAACCATCATGGCGATTTTCTCCTTTATTTCACGAGTCTAAAAACTTATCATATCATAGCCTGCGTTACAATGGGGCTAAGGCCCTGGCCTTATATTGGTGCACAATGCACGGCTTTGATTACAACTCACGCACTACTTGGCCTAAGGCCGAAACAAACTCCAATACGAACTAAAAAGGAAATACCTAAACTGCTACCTCTGGTTTCTCTATCAATTTGCGACTTAACCATGAGGATTCCGTGGCTGGCACCTCATCCATTGTGTGGGGCTTCAAAATATCTTTCCAACGAGTCCAAGAACGCCCAAATCGGACTCCGTTTATGAAAGTTATGGATGTTTTAGTATCGGTCTTGCCAGCTGTCCCAATCCGAGTCCGAATCGGTTTCAAATCTTTATATGTTTTGTTTTCTTGTTCAAGGGGCTTCCAAATCCATTTGGAACTTGAAAAGGAATCCTTCTCAACCTTTAGAAAGCCATGGTGTGGTCGGATTTTATCCTTACTTGCATTGCAATACTCGGACTCCTTATGTTTGGCAAGTCTCGCGCGTCTCTCTAGACAGCTCGTGCAACTTCTAATGAAATTGCCATAACTTTGTGTAGGAAGCTCCAAATCAAGCGCCGTTTGATTTGTTGGAAAGTAGACTTCATTAGCTTTCCAAATATGTATTTTGTGTGTCTTAGAAACCTCAGAATTGACGTTGAGAACTTCATGAACTTTGTGAACAGAACTACAATCACGAGAACTTGATTGATCTTGTGTCTTCCACTTGGCCACATCACCATGTGTCACACTTGTTGAGGCATAAGAATTGAAGTATGGGCTTGGATGAAACTGTGGTGTATGCATATCCATAAGTCTCTTCTCCTCCACAAAATGTGATCCCTGCTTCATATTCTGCAATTTATCAAATAGATCACGTTTGTAAAGACGAGGAACAAAACGGGCTCTCATTTCTCACTTCATCTCTTCCCATGATGCAATAGGGACTTCTCCATTCTCAACTCTTTGAGTAATGACTTTTTCCCACCAATCCAAGCATAGCCTTCAAACTCAAGTGATGCCAACTGTATCTTTCTCTCATCCGTATAGTGATGCATACGGAATATTTTGTCAACCTTCAATTCCCAAGTGATATACTCCTCGGGATCAGTTCTACCTACAAACTTGGGCATGGAAAACTTGAGCTTGCCCAATCCATCATCTTCATTGCGTGGACGACAATAGTGGTCATTGTAATGCAAAGCAAAATTACCATCCCATTCCATCGCATGTGCAGCACCACCACGGCCTCCACCTAGGCCTTGGCCATGCCCTCCAAAGCCTCCTCCTCGTCCTCCGAGCTGTGGTGGACACACCACATTGGCCGCCACTCGGTGTTGCAGTGCAGGAGGTACATGTGCGGCAGCTTCTCCTCCTTGAACACTTGCTTCATCGCCACAATTGCGAGCTTGTATGAGCCTAGTGAGGGCTCTAATGTCCTCCCGCAATTGGCGCACATTTTCATCAGCTTGTCTCTCCATATTTTGTATCTCCCTTGCAATTTGATCGGCAAAAGTATCATGCTTCTCATGGAGTTGATCGAGCCCTTGGCGTAGCTCACGTTGAAAGTGTTCACGGAGTGCCCCAAATTGATATTGCTTGATGAATACTTGATTTTCATTTGTCTCACCACTCTCATCGTGGTGTTCTCCTCCACCTGACATGGTTAGCTATGCAAGAAACAAATAGCTATGTAGAATAATGCTTTATGGAAATCACTCGATCTCACTATTTTCTCTCCTAAGTAAAGTTCTTACCCTTCCGAAGTGAATTAAAGGCAATAAAAACTTACACCTGGTAGAAGTGACAACAACACAGTGATGATCAAGCGAATTTAAGAGTGTTCACTACTTGCACAGCAATGGTTATATGGTGGAGCTTGGTATGAAAATGTATATCCTAGCAATATGAAATTCTTGATGTTGTAAAGTTAAGTGATAATCCAGGCTAGAATACTTTGCTTAAGTGCTGATCCAAAAGATTTAAGTGAAGTATATGAACGCACACAAAGGAATGAGCTAACTAGAGGCAATGTGAAATTAAAGATTAGATAGCTCGTTTTGAACCAAGTACTAGAAGAGACGCTAGCCAATTGCAATGATATGAATGTACGGGCACAAGATTGCTCAAAGATATTAAATACACAAGCTGAAATTATATAGTAGAATTAGATAACCCCAATTTGGCCAACAATCACTTTTTTTGTTGAGGCTCTTCTTCTTCTTTCTTTTTTTTTGCACTTGTGGTTGGCACTAATGTTTAGCGTTTCTTTGCACAATTACTGGAAATATCAGCACATATAGATTAATACCAAGAGCAGCCCTTAATGCAATTATCAAAGACTAGTCTCCAAATGAACGGAAAAATTATTTTGGCACTGTAGCAGTACTGTTCACGCACTGTAACGATCGGATTTTCTTTTTGGTTTAGGCGAAACAAAGGAAATAACACAATGATCAAGCGACGCAAAGGAACACGACGATCAGCACCTAAACAAAATTCTAATGGATGAGAACTTAACAAAACTCACGAAATAACAAATTAATATAAAGGTTTGGATTTTTTTGTGGCAATTTTCGGTTTTACTGGACTATAGGAACATAAGTAAATATATCTAAAACTACGGGTAAATAATCCTACCGAGTAAACCGCGCTCTGATACCAAGATGATACGGGGTCGCCCGATCTTCTCGACATAGAATCAAGATACTCACGTTGATTTGATGAACCGTAGTGATCTCCCGTTGCCAATGCAAGAGTTAGCACTCTATAATTCGCCCAACCACACGTGCTGAACTTCACGACCATCGATGAAGTTCCATCGCGCTCCCAATTCCCAACGGAAAGGTTGAACAATCTTGATTTCAGTAAACTCCCAATTCCCTCAAGATGGTTCGGCCATCAAAAAGAACAAGAGTATTTTATTATCAAACGTGGTCTGAGCCCTAAAGGCTGCCAATACAAGGCTTATATAGCCCCTTGAGACGTCCATATGGTCCCCAAACCAAGTACAACTCAGCCCTATATGGTTTTAGATACGAACTCTCACAAAAAGGAAACTATATTTTTCACACATCATATTCTTTCGGTCATAACTTTTTATCCATGATGAATTTGAAGGTGCGACTAGATCCATTGCGTAGCTCTTGAAATTATCTTTCCAACGAGTACAAGAACACCAGAATCGGACTCCGTTTGTGAAAGTTATGGCCTTTTTAGTAACTGCCTGTCAGGCTGTCCCGAACCGAATCCGAATTGAACTCTGAGTTGATCCGAGTTTGAATTGGGTTGAGCTCGTGGAAGTCTGAATTTAGCTTGAAAATCTTATCCAAAACTTAGTTTAAGTCCTTGGGCTCCTCCCTTTTACTCTCCCATTGCATGGGCTTCTTCCTTGATCAGCTGCATGGGCTGCTTGGCTTTCTTCTTTCCACTCCCATGGGCTTTGAGCTTTTCGTTCTTGGTAGCAAATATGATTACCCTCCTTGTGCTTCTCCATTGCTTTGGCCCCGGAATCATCAAAATATTCAAACTGATGCGGATACGCACATGATTAGCACTTTTCAATCAAATACATTATTTCACTGGAAAGAAGTATTGAGCCGCATTAAATATTGTCAGGTGAATTTGTTTCTTAATGAATTTCCTTATATTCGTGGGAACAATATACTACCTTATGTCAAATTCTTGTTTATTATTAGGTTTGAATATTATGATGATTCCGGGGCCAAAGCAATGGAGAAGCACAAGGAGGGTGATCATATTTGCTACCAAAAACGAAAAGCTCAAAGCCTATGGGAATAGAAAGGAGGAAACCAAGCAGCCCATGTAGCTCATCAAGGAGGAAAGAAGCCCATGCAGTGGGATAGCAAAAGGGAGGAGCCCAAGGACTTAAACTACAAGATTTGGATAAGATTTTCAAGCCAAATTCGGACTTCCCACGTGCTCAATCCAATTTCAACTCGGATTCAACTCAGAATTCAATTCGGATTCGGTTCGGGACAGCCTGACAGGCAGTTACTAAAAAGGCCACAACTTTCACAAACAGAGTCCGATTCATGTGTTCCTGTACTCGTTGGAAAGATAATGTCAAGGGCTACGCAATGGATCTGGTCCCACCTTCAAATTCGCCACGGATAAAAAGTTATGACCGAAATAATATGACAGGTGTAAAATATAGTTTTCTTTTTTGTGAGAGTTTGTATCTAAAACCATATAGGGTTGAGTTGTACTTGGTTTGGGGACCATATGGACGTCCCAAGGGGCTATATAATCCTTGTATTGGTAGCCTTTAGGACTCAGACCACGTTTGAGAAAAATCATTCTACTAAAGTTTGTTCGAGTTTAGCATTGTTGCCGAAGTTCCATAGGGAATTAGGAGCGTTCTCTTCAATCAAGATCGTTCAGCCTTTCCATTGGGAATTGGGTGCACGATAGATCTTCGCTTGGTGGTCGGCGAAATCAACACGAGTGTGTTTTGGCAGATTAAAGAGTGTTCGTCCCTTGCATTGGCATTTTAGGATCATTACGATTCATCAAGACTCCCGTGAGTATCCATCCTACGTCGAGAAGATCGGGCGACCCCGTATCATCTTGGTATCAAAGCGCGGTTTACTCGGTAGGATCTTATCCCTTTAAATTTCAGTTTATTACTTGCTGTCCTATAGTCCATAAACCGAAAACACAAAAAAAAAATCCAAACCCTAGTTTCGCATCTGTTATTTTCATGAGTTTTATTAAGTCTTGATCCATTAGAAATTTTGTTTACGTCTTTGTGTTCCTTCGTGTAACTTGATCTTGTGTCCCCATAAAACAAAAAAAAGGTAGATTCAATTTACTCTTGAAGTTGAGTCCGTATCCATAACTCCTCTCAGATCAATCTGAGTACAACTCTAGAATCCAAGTCGGTTTTGGCTAGCTGTCCACTTCCGAATCCGTTAGGAAGTTGCCATCCGAAACCAACTCTAAGGAGGTGTTAGTGTAACACCCCAGCCAATTAATGACCTGGAATGCTACCAAACTAATAACATAATAAGGAAAAACTAATATTCATCTTACAAAATTTCGGAAGGACCTCCTTTGTTTATTGAGTAAATCAGAGGTTCCAACAAGCATAATCAAATGATATGAATAACAGTAAGCAATATATTCATTTATAAGCAAATTTGGATTATGTTCATCATCACACTCATAACAATACTACTTAGATAAAGAATGGAATCAATGTAAAAGAGTTCTAATCTTTTATTACATTTTGAACCTGATAGACATTAATCAATTACCACTTGAATTATTCAGCAAATAGTGTTTAATGTTCTTTCTTTCTTCCATGGTGAATAAACCGTGCAAGTGCAACAAAACTAATCCATCTTTATCCCCATGCATGCCGATCTCATGTAGATACCTAAAACAAACAACCACAACAACAACAACAAGAGTGAGTTCAACGACTCAGCAAATATAATAAGTAGTAACAAGAATAAAAGTGAACATCATTTCACAAGTTCATCCATCAATCATATAAATAAACCATGCTATGCAATATGATCAAAAATCTCTTTATCTCTTCTCTTTCGCATTTTACCGGTAATGCGGAGTGTGCATCCGTCAATGCACACCCATGCCTGTACCATCTGGTACAGGGACCAATTGCCCATACTCCACAAGTATGGGGACCTTTAGCCCGTCATGTCATCAACATGACGGGGACCTCGGCGCTTGGTCATCTCGTGACCAAGACTTCAATAAATCAGCATGATGCACAAACGTGAATGTCTCAACAAATAAAACTTGCATTCACAATATCTATGCATCAGAAATTCTCTTGAACACTTTCAATTGCAATCGACCATAAACAATATCAACAGATCATTAACATAATCAAGATCACATATACTCATAATTTAGATCAAACATCTACAAACCAACAATCATCAACAATCCACACTATAAAGTTTAAACCATCATTATACTTGCCTTAACCACGAGAAAACGGGGGATGAGCAGAAGGTGCGGCCCCTGGGATCCGTCCTCCTCCTGAATAATAATTATAATGATTGCTAAGACAACAGTAGCAAGTCTTTATATTAAATAAAAACACCCCCAATCTAACCCAACATGTTTAGCTTGATTCAAAACCGCAAATCCTTTCGGCCATCCTGTCCCCCTCTACGGACAGTCAACTTCAAAAATTCATATCTATTGGTACAGAAGTCTAAATAGGGCGTTCTCAGACTTTCTAGAAAGATAATTAAATTATCTAACTAAACCTAGTTGGTGAGCCTCCCTGATTCGGCCATCTTCTACCCACACCATCCAGTTTTCTTAAAAACAGCAGTTTCCTATTGGGTCCTCTGGACGTGCACTAAAACTATCATAACTTTCAGCACGAGTGTTCGATTCATGATTTATTGACCTTTCTGGAAAGCTACGGAAATTATCTACAACTTTCATAATATGGAGATCCTCTGATTCTCCTGTTTTCTAATCGCCCAAACCAATCTACCGAAACCTGACAGAAAATCTCCCGATCTGCAGAACAGTCTTACAAGAAAAATCATAACTTCTAGTACAGAGGTCCGATTGATGCGTTCTAGCATTTCATGGAAAGATAAAGACGTACTCTACAACTCTCTAGGAGAAGTCCAGATCTGTTTTCCCACGAAACTACCCCAAAACAGCCATCCAACGAAATCTATCCTAGCAGTCCAGAATACCGACATTGAAACAACTAGTAAAAAATGCATCTAATTGGGGAACAACGGGGATTACCCTTGACGAACCGATGCAGATTACGATGAACACCACACAATCGCTCTCTCTCCCTTCCTCTTCTCCTTCTTCCCTTCCCTCTTCCTCCTTTCTTCCCTGTTTTCTCTGCCACGGCAGCACAAACTCTGCCGCGGCAGCCAATAACCTCGCCGTGGTAGCCCCAAACCTTGCCGTGGCAGCAGTTCTATTGGTGGCGGCTGTGTGGGGGAAGAGGGGGTGCGGCCAGCAAGGAAAAAAGGAAAAGGGAGGTTGGGGGAGGCGGCTAGGGTTTGGGAGAGGGGCGCCTCCCCACCCCTTATGGCCGGCCAACACCTGGGCCAAGGCCCAAGCCCAGGTTGCTGGGGTTTTTGCAGAAATCCCCCATCTAAAAACCCTGTTAAACTCTTTTCTGTCTGGTCTTTCTCCCCCAATTAATCTATTCTCTCTCGAATCATATTTGGGGTATTACAGTTAGTGTTCGCGTTGGCTTCCTTGAAAACCATACGGTTGAACACCACACATACGAGCTTCACTTATATCCTTTGAATACTTGAGACTAGTCATTGATGTTGCATTGAGGGCTACTCCTGAATACTTATAGCTGAATATGGGGCTTGTGCATCACCACTCCGGCCGATAAAAAAAATCAAAGTTTAGAGAGAGAGATATCCCTACCTTCCACAAAAGTTTGTGACCCATATACAAAGATAGACTCAGAACAGTGAGTTGAACATATTTGGGTGATTGGCAAGGTAGCAAAAAAAAAAGAGGTGAGCAAAAAAAAAGAGAGAAGGCTGATTGGGTGAGTGGTCCTAGCTCCTATTGGGTGAGTGATTTGAGCAATCTTGTGCCCTCTATTCTTGTTATTGCAATTGGCTAGCGTCACTCCTAGTACTTGATGCAAACGAGCTATTGTTCCTATTTGTTCCCATCTAGCTCATTCCTTTGTTGCATTGAGTCACATTGATCTTTGCGTGTGCGTTCATACACTTCACTTATATCTTTTGGATCAGCACTTAGGCAAAGTATTCTAGCTTGGATTATTACTTAATTTTACAACATCGTGAAATTCAGATCGTGTAGGATAAATACTTCCTAACCAAGCTCCACAAAATATCCTTTGCTGTGCAATTGTGAGTCACTTTTAAATCCGCTTGATCATCACTTGTTATTGTAGCCACCACCAAGTGTAAGTTTCTTTTGGTCTCAATTCACTTCGGAAAGGTAAGAACTTTACTTGGTTGAGGAAAAGTGAGATTGAGTGACTCCACATATTACCCATATATTTGTGGCTTTTGTGTCTTCTTTTTGCTACTAACCATGACAGGAGGAGAAGAAAACTATGATACCGTTTCCAACGTCATTGCTTGAGAAGTACATTACACAAGAAACTGTAATGGAGGGACAACTCAAGGCGGATATGCAGGATCTTCGTATTGAGCTCAATCAACAAATGAAGGTGTTACAAACAAACATCGTGAATGACATTGTGCGGGCACTTCGACCACAACAAGAAGAAGATACATTTGTTCCTTTCTATGGCAGTAATGACCCAGAGGAGTATCTTGAATGGGAATGGTGAATGGAGAATGTGATTAGATTTCAGAAGCTCCCTGAATCCCAAGAGGTGATTCGTGCCACTAGAGAGTTTGAAGACTATGCTTATAGTTGGTGGCAACAACTATTTGGAAAACAACTCATTCAATCTTGGTCAGATTTGAAGGCGTTCATGAGGAGTGAGTTTGTGCCTACATATTATGCACGGGAATTGCTTCGCCATCTGGAGAGTATCACACAAGGGAGTAACAATGTTAAAGATTATTATTTTGAGCTGCAAGATGCATTGCGTCGTGCCGGTGTCACAAGTGCATTAAGGGAGAAGGCATATTTCAAGAAGGCTTGAATTCTGAAATCGCCACTGCACTTCAAGGTAAATATTTTAGTAGCATGCATGACCTTGTGAATTGTGCTATTGAGCAGGAAAAGAGACTTATAGATATGCGTACATCACGGTTTCATCCAAGTCCACACTTCAGTTCTTATGGTTCCACTGGTGTGTCATGTGAGAATTTGACCGAGCATGGGACTTTCCCTTCGGTAAAGGAGACAAGTTGTGCTGCCCCAATGACACATACAACAATTGAGATGCATTAAAACCCATGTGAGAATAAGAGCCACATAGCCAAATTGAGTGAGAGTGTTAAAAAGAGCGAGCTGTGTGATCCCACCATATGTGAGTTTGAGAGCATCCAAATTGAGAGTATGAGAGATACACCAAAAGAAAAGAGAGAAGTAGAAGATAGACCAAGTGAGGTTGATTTTGAAACTAACACATTAATGTCTACTTCTAGTGTTGTTTCTCACATTGTGCAGGTTGAAATTGAAGATGAGGAATTAAACATTCAACAACCGGCATCATTGGAAGTCAAAGATGAGGAGATAAGCACGGTTGAAGTTGAAGTACTTGCTGTTCCGTTGTTACATCATGATGATTTAATACCTACAACACCCATATCAACTGAGGAGAACAATAAAGGTAACAATGTTAGCGCTGGAATTAATTGTGAAACGGTGAGTACTTGTGAGAACTCATATGTGCGAATGAAAATTCCATGTTCTGAAATTTCTTTGCTCAATTTACATAATGTGGAATTGATTACTCATAAGGAAGTTCTTACTCGAATATCTCCTAGTGATTCTTTGTGCTATATCATGTTTGATGATGCTAGAGAGTTATCTAGTGTGATTGAGAATGTTGCTGAAATTTCATGTTTAAAATCACTAGTTAGTACCTATGCATATACATATAAGTTCAATTTGATTGGAAATTGTGGTATAGATGATAAGTTTTGTGTTTACCGAATAGGCATTACATGTGATAAGCTCGCTGAATTGAAATTGCATATTTTGGATAAACAAACTTTTATGCCATATCATGATCACAATGAGATGAGTTTCAACAATAGTGCTTCATGTTTTAAAAGTTTTCTTAAGCCTACATATTCATCCTTTAATGTACAATCATGTACAAATAATCAGAGTAGCGCAGTTGAAGCATGGAAGGAACTAAAAATTTTCTCCCCCATATTTGAACAACTTAATTTAGTTTGGCCTATTAATGACTTGTCCATGTGCTTAGCAAAGTCGAGGACGACTTTTTCTCATGGGAGGGAGAATGATATGAAAGACAACATTGCAATATATGCATTTGATAGCTGTTGTAGTATCAATTGGTTTGTGCAAAACAATGAGAATGAGAATGACACAATAATTGATTCATACATATACCACGCATATGTGTTGTTCTTTTTGCTTACTACACCTCCAGAAAATAATAATGTGAAAGACGGAAGGGGTGTAACTGACCAATACATATACCATGCATACACATTGTATTCTTTGTTTAGTACAATTTCAGGTTATCAAAAGCCGAGGACGGCTTTTCTTGAAGAAGGGGAGGATGATGCGGATACGCACATGATTAGCACTTTTCAATCAAATACATTATTTCACTGGAAAGAAGTATTGAGCCGCATTAAATATTGTCAGGTGAATTTGTTTCTTAATGAATTTCCTTCTATTCGTGGGAACAATATACTACCTTATGTCAAATTCTTGTTTGTTATTAGGTTTGAATATTATGATGATTCCGGGGCCAAAGCAATGGAGAAGCACAAGGAGGGTGATCATATTTGCTACCAAAAACGAAAAGCTCAAAGCCTATGGGAATGGAAAGGAGGAAACCAAGTAGCCCATGTAGCTCATCAAGGAGGAAAGAAGCCCATGCAGTGGGATAGCAAAAGGGAGGAGCCCAAGGACTTAAACTACAAGATTTGGATAAGATTTTCAAGCCAAATTCGGACTTCCCATGTGCTCAATCCAATTTCAACTCGGATTCAACTCAGAATTCAATTCGGATTCGGTTCGGGACAGCCTGACAGGCAGTTACTAAAAAGGCCATAACTTTCCCAAACGGAGTCCGATTCAGGTGTTCTTGTACTCGTTGGAAAGATAATTTCAAGGGCTACGCAATGGATCTGGTCCCACCTTTAAATTCGCCACGGATAAAAAGTTATGACCGAAATAATATCACAGGTGTAAAATATAGTTTTGTTTTTTGAGAGTTTGTATCTAAAACCATATAGGGTTGAGTTGTACTTGGTTTGGGGACCATATGGACGTCCCAAGGGGCTATATAAGCCTTGTAATGGCAGCCTTTAGGACTCAGACCATGTTTGAGAAAAATCAATCTACTAAAGTTTGTTCGAGTTCAGCATTACTGCCGAAGTTCCATAGGGAATTAGGAGCGTTCTCTTCAATCAAGATCGTTCAGCCTTTCCGTTGGGAATTGGGTGCACGATAGATCTTCGCTTGGTGGTCAGCGAAATCAACACGAGTGTGTTTTGGCGGATTAAAGAGTGTTCGTCCCTTGCATTGGCATTGGAGGATCATTACGATTCATCAAGACTCCCGTGAGTATCGATCCTACGTCGAAAAGATCGAGCGACCCCGTATCACAAACCTAATAATAAACAAGAATTTGGCATAAGGTAGTATATCGTTCCCACGAATAGAAAGAAATTCATTAAGAAATAAATTCACCTGATAATATTTAATGTGGCTCAATACTTCTTTCCAGTGAAATAACGTATTTGACTTAAAAGTGCTAAGCCTGTGCGTATTCGCATCACATCGCAGCACACTTCTTGTCTCCCAATGCTTAGCGAAGAAGCCATTTAGAAACCATCTGAGTCGAGTGACTCAACCGAGTGCCAAACACCATAAATGCACCTCTGTGTCCCCTTCCTTTGTAGAGAAGCTAGATGGATTCCATAAGAGTCAGGTGATGCAACGAAGTGCCAAAAACAGCATCGCACTTCTTTTGTCCCCTTGTGAAGTGAAGAAGCCATTTGGAATTTGTCCGAGTAAGGCAACTCAACCAAGTGCCAAACACTACAGTGCACTTGTTTTGATCTCTTGATTAGTTAAGAACTCAGTTGAAATCCATCCAAGTCGAGTGACTTGACCGAGTGCCAAACACCGTTAATGTACATATTGTGTCCCCTTCCATAATAGAGAGGCCATAAGGAATTCGTACAAGTCAGGTAACTCAACGAAGTGCCAAACTCCGTAGCGCACCTCCTGGACCATTGCTTAGTGAATACGCCATTTGGAACCATCTGAGCCAATTGACTCAACGCGTGCGAAGCGCCGTAAATGCACCTCTTGTGTCCCCTTCCTTACTGGAGAATCCAGATAGAATTCGTACATGCTGAGTAACTCAACGAAGTACCGAACACCGCAGCGCACTTCTTTTGTGATGAGGCGATGGAGTCCCGATCTTCCGATAGGATGATAACTATCGATTTTGGTGGAGGTGACCCTTGCGATCCGACTACAACCGAACGACGTCGCTTGCGCCTTAGCAATCGCTGAACCAACCCCGAGATGTTATCAACCGTGCCAAGAACGCGGTTGACCTGACCACGAAGGTCTATTCCTGCATGCAATCGAAGAACACGCAAGAACAAGACAACAAGCAATCTGAAATTGCAAATATATATATTGAGATCAAAAGGTGGGATTCCAAAGGTAGTCTTGACAGGTGGTCATCCGACACAACTGAAGAACAGAAGTTTGCATAATAGCTAAACCTAAACTCAACGAAATCCAAGTCCTAACAAGGGAGGCGGCGGCTCCTTTATAGGGAGAACAACCAGGAGGGGCGTCCAAAGTGCATACTCTAGGGTTACAAGACCCATGGGCCCAATTGGTGGTGGCGCAGCACCCTTTTGACTCGGACTCAAAAACCAACGTGGATTGTTTTGATGATTGCAGCCGGCTCGGATGGAATTTGAAGATGAGGTTGGATCCGTTGGAAAGTAGACTTCATAAGCTTTCCATGAAGTACAAGAACGTCCCAAACGGAGTCCGTATAAGAAAGTTACGTTCGTTTCAACTTGCACCATTGCAGCAGTCCGAATCTGATTCCAGTACGTGACCAACACGGACTCTTTTGATGATTGCAGCTGTCTCGGATAGAATTTGAAGATGGGGTTGAATCCTTTAGAAAGTAGACTTGATAAGCTTTCCATCAAGTCCAAGAACTTCTCAAACGGATTCCGTATGAGAAAGTTACATCCGTTTAAACTTGCACCATTGCAGCAGTCCGAGTCTGATTCCAAAACGTGTCCAACTCGAATTCGTGCTTGACTTGGTCTCAAAGTGACGTGGTGACCTCCATTATTCCTTCTATGCATGTCCAGGACTCCATGTCCCTTTCCTTCATCCTTTCCCAAATTCCTAAGCACAATTAAATCACTTGCATTAGGTAGCGGTCTATTCTCAGTAACATATGAAGGCTGAAGAAACGAATTCACCTTTAGTTCAATCTTGATATTGGGCGCGATTGTCGTATGTGTTTGTAGCGTGGTCACATCATCCTCCCCTTCTTGATAGAAAACCGTCCTCGGTTTTAGCATATGTGTAGCCTCACGTATTGCATGATCTTCATCATAAATCTCGGTACATAATAACAAACGCAACAAACTCTCATTATGTAATATCATACGTTCTTTATCACACAAAGTAAATCCTTTTGAAACGAGCTCACCTTATAATTTAAGTGATGTGTAGGAGCTCTTGTAATTGGAACAACAAGCATAGCAAATATGGTTGTATCCATAGGGTCGTGTCCTCATCATCCTCCCTTCTTGAAAACAAAGCCGTCCTCGGCTTTTGATAAACTGAAAGTATGGTAACAAAGAAGCCAAGGTGTATGCATGGTATATGTATATGTCATCCGTTTTAACAGTTCTTCGTTGTTGCACAACTAATGTTATAACACAGCAGCAATCATAAAAGCTCATTGTATTATTAACCCAAAAGTAATCATATATGTTAATGAACAAATCAAAATTTCTCACACAGTAATTATCGCAACTTGTTTTGCAAATGTAAGTGAAGCATTTATGCAATTCAAATCTTTGAAGTTGTAAACTTGTTGTGGTGGCACATATAGGCAAAGCTACAACTTTTGGAATCAAACAAAGTTTATCCATATAATCAGATTTCAATTGAGCAATAGCAAATTCATCTAGTAAGGGTGAAAATATTTGCAAGTTCTTCCATACATCAATTTCATTATTCAGATTGCCAATGTTAGATGGTTCAATAAGAGAAGAACACATAGGCATTGAATGATTACTAAAATTTATTTTTCTTTCATAATGAACAAGACTGAGCATACAAGAGTTGTTGTTCAAAACAACAAGCTGCAATTCATCCATGTGGTCACAAGTTATGCATATTCGATATACAAGAAATTGATTTCCTACACCATAATCTCCAATCAAATTAAACTTATACCCAGGGGTGTAGGCACTAAACAAGAATTTTGAACATGTAAGTTCAGAAACTTTCTCCAAAGCATGTGATAATTTCATAGGAAGATCCAACATGATGTAACACAATGAATTGGCAGGAGAAATTCTAGTTAAAACTTCTTTATGTCTAACCAAAGCCACATGATCATTGTATGTGATTAATTCATCACATGAATCACTCAAAACAGCAGGCAATTCAATTATTTTTTGACAAGGTGCACTAAACTCATTCTCAATACTCAAATCAATGCAGTGTGAATTCTCTACTTGAAATATGGGCGTGTCAGAATTGTTTTCCACTAAGTTTTGCTCTAAAATAGCATGAACAGTACATAATTGTTGTTTTTCACAAGCATACTCACCGTGAATGATGATAGCACCATGATCTTTATCTTTTTGGCTCCCCTCAGATGATGTAGGTACATCCATCTCCTCATCTTCCTTCTCAAGTAATGGAGTTGGTAGCTCAAGTAACTCATTCTTCTCTTCAGCATGGTTTTCAACTTGCTGCAAGTTGTTAGTTACAGAAAAAGGCACAACCACAGGTTTGCTCTCATGTGTCCTATTATCAAGTATTCTCAATTCTTTCTCAATCTGACTTTCAACCTTACAAGCAAGTATAAACAAATCATAGAGAGAATTATATTCTTTGTGGACGAGAATGTTCTTAATTTCTTGATTAAGCCCACCTAAGAATCTATTCTCTATACCTTCTACATGTTCCTCTAAATCACAACGCAACAAAAGAGCTTTCAATTCTTCATAGTATTCACTTACAGTTTTCCTACCTTGTTCTAAACGTTGCAATCTTTTTAACAAGTCACATGAATAATATGAAGGAACAAATGTAGATCTCATGATTCGTTTCAAAGCATTCCAAGTTTTAGGTACATGTGGTAGTCTACATTGTTTCCTCCACCAAAATAATGCGAAATCAGTGAATTCACTAGTAGCAGCCCTAACTCTTTTATCATCAGGAAAATCATAGCACAGAAAATTTTGATCTAATTGTGTTTCCCATTCAAGATAAGCTTCAGGGTCATATCTACCAGCAAATGGAGGAATTGTAAACTTGGCATCATCATCACCTACCTCTCTTGTTAACCTACCTGTACCTTGTCGATTATGTCGAAGTCGACAACGGTCGCGATCATTGGAGCCCTCAATTCTGTTGTTGATGGTGGTGAGGGTCTTATTAATACGATCCAACAAGTTGTTGGTCTCACAAAAATTGCTACAATGTGATCTTGAACCTGTCATGGTTAGTAGAAAACAAGGAAATACACAAGAATTATGTAAGTCCCTATAAACTACTAGGAGGTGGAGCTTCACAAGTCACACATCTCTCAAACTCTTACCAAGCTCTTACAAGTTCTTACCAATGCAAAACAGGTGGTGTAACCGGTGGCTGGTTCGTGATAACTTGACTCAAGTGATGTGTATAGCGATTGCAAGGGTCGGTTCGACGTGATATGCTCGGTTAGTAAAAGGTGTAGCTTGGAAGGCTAGATATGTAGCAATGGAGAACAATCAATTAATTTCAGAAATTGCACAGAATTGAATTATAGTTCGTACCTAGCACTTAGCCTATGTTGCTGATCAAACAAGGATAGGAGAAGGCCAAAACAAGTGTATGACAATGTATGAGAGTGGTAAATACAAGATAATTCAATCGAATGCAATTTGGAATTGAAGAACACAAGGATTGATCCCAAACTTGAAAATTGAAGATTTCTGTCCACTGGACAGCACGTCGGTATTTCGGCCGTAACTTTTTGTCAGTTGCCTTTTTTTCAATGATTCTTTTTTTCTCCGTTTTCTGACGGCTTTTTCTACAACTTTTGTTTTTGGGCCAAGGTCTGGAAACCGACCTAAAAATTCGCACAAAATTCACAAGTGCCGACTGTTGCAGATTCAATCTGGAATTTTGGGTCAACTTCCACCGCAGGTATCTCTTAACTGCCTTGCTGGAATGACGTGAAATTTTACAGATAGATGGATGATAAATTTTTGAATCTAATGGCGGTGGTCTCACTCAAAAATAATCCCGGAATCAAAAGATATGGCGTTTTTGGTGGCGGCTGCAGAGAAAGGACAGATCAGCCGAAATTGGAATTAGCGTTTGGGGTGGGGGAATTTTTTTTTATTTGGATTTTTCTTGGAACAAAGATATGACCAGCAACTAGACAAAGCTAAAACGGACACAAATTCAATTTAGCAAACCAAAACTAACAGATTGAAAAGCACAACGGGGTTTGGACAGCGGAAATTAACTCTTTTTGTGGGGCAATTTTTTTCTGGACTATGGGAAATAAAAATCAATCTACTAAGGATACAAGAAATTCCTACCGGTCAACTGAAGCTCTGATACCAACTGATGAGGCGATGGGGTCCCGATCTTCCGATAGGATGATAACTATCGATTTTGGCGGAGGCGACCCTTGCGATCCGACTACAACCGAACGACGTCGCTTGCGCCTTAGCAATCGCTGAACCACACTCCAAGTTGTTATCAACCGTGCCAAGAACGCGGTTGACCTGACCACGAAGGTCTATTCCTGCATGCAACCGAAGAACACGCAAGAACAAGATAACAAGCAATCTGAAATTGCAAATATTGATATGAAGATCAAAAGGTGGGATTCCGAAGGCTGTCTTGACAGGTGGTCGTCCGACACAACTGAAGAACAGAAGTTTGCATAATAGCTAAACCTAAACTCAACGAAATCCAAGTCCTAACAAGGGAGGCGGCGGCTCCTTTATAGGGAGAACAACCAGGAGGGGCGTCCAAAGTGCATACTCTAGGGTTACAAGACCCATGGGCCCAATTGGTGGTGGCGCAGCACCCTTTTGACTCGGACTCAAAAACCAACGTGGATTGTTTTGATGATTGCAGCCGGCTCGGATGGAATTTGAAGATGAGGTTGGATCCGTTGGAAAGTAGACTTCATAAGCTTTCCATGAAGTACAAGAACGTCCCAAACGGAGTCCGTATAAGAAAGTTACGTTCGTTTCAACTTGCACCATTGCAGCAGTCCGAATCTGATTCCAGTACGTGACCAACACGGACTCTTTTGATGATTGCAGCTGTCTCGGATAGAATTTGAAGATGGGGTTGAATCCTTTAGAAAGTAGACTTGATAAGCTTTCCATCAAGTCCAAGAACTTCTCAAACGGATTCCGTATGAGAAAGTTACATCCGTTTAAACTTGCACCATTGCAGCAGTCCGAGTCTGATTCCAAAACGTGTCCAACTCGAATTCGTGCTTGACTTGGTCTCAAAGTGACGTGGTGACCTCCATTATTCCTTCTATGCATGTCCAGGACTCCATGTCCCTTTCCTTCATCCTTTCCCAAATTCCTAAGCACAATTAAATCACTTGCATTAGGTAGCGGTCTATTCTCAGTAACATATGAAGGCTGAAGAAACGAATTCACCTTTAGTTCAATCTTGATATTGGGCGCGATTGTCGTATGTGTTTGTAGCGTGGTCACATCATTTTGTCCCCTTGCTTAGTGAAGGAGCCATTTGGAATCTGTCTGAGTCTAGCAACTCAACCGAGTGCCGGACAGCGCACATGCACATCTTGTGAGCCATTCCTTAATGGAGACGCCATATAGAATCTGTACGACTTAGGTAGCTCTATGAAGTGTTAAGCACCGCAGTGCACTTCTTTTGAACCCTTGCTTAGTTAGGAAGTCTGATGGAATCCTTCGAGTCGAGTGACTCAACCAGGAGCCAAACACAGTAAATGCACCTCTTGTGTCCCCTCCTAATTAGAGAAGCCATATGGAATCTGTACGAGTCAGGTAAATTAACAAAGTGCCAAACTCTGCAGCGCACTTCGTGTGTCGCCTTGCGTAGTGAAGAAGCAATTTGGAATCTTACCGAGTCGAGGAACTCAATAGTGCGCTAAACACCACTAATGTGCCCCATGTGTGCGATTCCTTAATAAAGAAGTCAAGTGGAATCCGAACGAGTTAGGTAACTCCACAAGGTGGCAAACACCACAGCGGACTATTTTTGTCCCCTTCCATAGTGAGAAAGCCATTCGGAATCCATCCGAGTTAGGTCACTCAACCGTGCACCAAATACCGTAAAATGCACCTTTTCTGTCACCTTCCACAATAGAGAAGCCATATGATCTCCCTACGAGTCAGGTAACTCGACAAAGTGTCAAACACCGCGTCGCAATTCTATTGTCCCATTGCTTTGTGAAGAAGCCATTTTGGAATCTGTCCGATTCGAGTGACTCAACCAAGTGCCAAATACCGCAAATGCACATCTCGTGTGTTACTCCTTACTAGGGAAGCCAAATAGAAACTATATGAGCCTGGTAAGTAAACGAAGTGCCAAACACCGTAGCGCACTCACTACTTTTGTCCCCTTGCTCAATAAAGAAGCCATTTGGAATCAGTCCAAGTCGAGCAACTTAACCGAGTGCCAAACACCGCAAATGTGCCTCCTGTGAGCGATTCCTTTATAGAGAAGCCATGTTGAATCCGTTCGAATAGGGTAACACAGTGAAGTGCCAAACTCAGTAGTGCACTTCCGGTGTAACCTTACTTAGTGAAGAAGCCATTCAGAATCCGTCTTAGTAGAGTAACTCAACCGAGTGCCAAACACCACAAATGCACCTCTTGTGCGCCATTACTTTACAGAGAAGTTACACGAAATCCATACGAGTCAGGTAAATTCACAAAGTTCTCAACATCTTGTGCGCTGCGATGTTTGGTAATTTGTTGAGTTACCCGTGTTATGCGGAATCTATATGCCTTCTTAATTAAGTAATGGCTCACAACAGGTGCATTTGCGGTGTTTGGCATTCAGGTGAGTCACTCGCCTTGGATGGATTCCTAATATCTTCTTCACTAAGCAAGGGGACACAAGAAGTGCGCTTCGGTGCTTGGCACTTTGTTGAGTTACCTGACACAAACGCAGCCCATATGGCTTCCGTAGTAAGGAATGGCGCATAAAAGCACATTGTTGGTGTTTGGCACTCGATTGAATTATTCAACTTGGATGGATTCCAACTAATGTTGAGAACTTTGTGAATTTATCTGACTCGTATGGATTTCGTATAACTTCTCTGTAAAGTAATGGCGCACAAGAGGTGCATTTGCGGTGTTCGGCACTCGGTTGAGTTAATCTACTAAGACGGATTCTGAATGGCTTCTTCACTAAGTAAGGTTACATCGGAAGTGCACCACTAAGTTTGGCACTTCATTGAGTTACCCTATTCGAACGGATTCAACATGGCTTCTCTGTAAAGGAATGGCTCACAGGAGGCACATTTGCGGTGTTTGGCACTCGGTTAAGTTGCTCGACTTGGACGGATTCGAAATGGCTTCTTTATTGAGCAAGGGGACAAAAGAAGTGAGTGCGCTACGGTGTTTGGCACTTCGTTTACTTACCAGGCTCATATAGTTTCTATTTGGCTTCACTATTAAGGAGTAACACACGAGAGGTGCATTTGCGGTATTTGGCACTTGGTTGAGTCGCTCGACTCGGGCGGATTCCAAATGGCTTCTTCACAAAGCAATGGGAGAATAGAAGTGCGACGCGGTGTTTGACACTTTGTCGAGTTACCTGACTCGTAGGGAGATCATATGGCTTCTCTATTGTGGAACGTGACAGAAAAGGTGCATTTTACGGTGTTTGGTGCACGGTTGAGTGACCTAACTCGGATGGATTCCGAATGGCTTTCTCACTATGGAAGGGGACAAAAATAGTCCGCTGTGGTGTTTGCCACCTTGTGGAGTTACCTAACTCGTTCGGATTCCACGTGACTTCTTTATTAAGGAATCGCGCACATGGGGCACATTAGTGGTGTTTAGCGCACTATTGAGTTCCTTGACTCGGTAAGATTCCAAGTTGCTTCTTCACTACGCAAGGTGACACTCGAAGTGCGCTGCGGAGTTTGGCACTTTGTTGAATTACCTGACTCCTACAGATTCCATATGGCTTCTCTATTTAGGAGGGGACACAAGAGGTGCATTTACTGTGTTTGGCTCCTGGTTGAGTCACCCGACTCGAAGGATTCCATCAGACTTCCTAACTAAGCAAGGGTTCAAAAGAAGTGCACTGCGGTGCTTAACACTTCATAGAGTTACCTAAGTCGTACAGATTCTATATGGCGTCTCCATTAAGGAATGGCTCACAAGAGGTGCATGTGCGCTGTCCGGCACTCGGTTGAGTTGGTAGACTCGGACAGATTCCAAACGGCTCCTTCACTAAGCAAGGGGACAAAAGAAGTGCGCTACGGTGTTCGACACTTCGTTGAGTTACTCAGCATGTACGAATTCTATCTGGATTCTCCAGTAAGGAGCGGGACACAAGAGGTGCATTTACGGCGCTTGGCACTCGGTGAGTCAATTGGCTCAGATGATTCCAAATGGCGTATTCACTAACCAATGGTCCAAGAGGTGCGCTACGGAGTTTGGCACCGTTGAGTTACCTGACTTGTACGAATTCCTTATGGCTTCTCTATTATGGAAGGGGACACAATATGTGCATGAGCGGTGTTTGGCACTCGGTCAAGTCACTCGACTTGATGGATTCCAACTGAGTTCTTAACTAATCAACAGATCAAAACAAGTGCACTTTAGTGTTTGGCACTTGGTTGAGTTGCCTTACTCGGACAAATTCCAAATGGCTTCTTCACTTCACAAGGGGACAAAACAAGTGCGATGCTGTTTTGGCACCGTTGCATCACCTGACTCTTACGGAATCCATCTAGCTTCTCTACAAAGGAAGGGGACACAAAGGTGCATTTATGTTGTTTGGCACTCGGTTGAGTCACTCGACTCAGATGGTTTCTGAATGGCTTCTTCGCTAAGCATGGGGAGACAAGAAGTGTGCTGCGATGTTTGCAATTTCGTTCAGTTACATGGCTCGTATGGATTCCATTTGGCTTCTCTGTTATGGAATGGCTCACAAGAGGTGCATTCGCGGTGGTTGCCACTCGGTTGAGTTGCTCAACTCAGATAAAGCCCATACGGATGCTCCCACAAAGCAAGGGGCAAATGGAGCGCTGTGGTGTTTGGCACTTTGTTGAGTTACCTGACTTTGTTGAGTCTCGCGACTCGGATGGATCCTAAATGGCTTAATCACTAAGCAAGGGGGAAAAAGAAGTGCGCTGTGGTGTTTGTCACTTTGTTGAGCTACCCGACTCAGATGGAATCATGTGGCTTCTCTATTAATGGAGGGGACACTAGAGGTGCATTTACGGTGTTTGGCACTCAATTCAATCGCTCGACTCGGATGGATTCCAGCTGACTTCCTCACTAAGAAAGAAGTGCACTGCGGTGATCGACACATGAATGAGTTTCCCGACTCGTACATATTCATGTGGCTTCTCTATTAAGGAATGCTAAGAAAGAGGTGCATTTGCAGTGTTCGGCACTCGCTCGAGTTGCTAGACTCGAACAGATTCCTTATGGCTTCTTCACTAAGCAAGGGAACATAAGAAGTGCGCTGCGATGTTTGGTAATTTGTTGAGTTACCTGTGTTATGCGGAATCTATACGGCTTCTTTATTAAGTAATGGCTCACAATAGGTGCATTTGCGGTGTTTGGCACTCAGGTGAGTCACTCGCCTTGGAAGGATTCCTAATATCTTCTTCACTAAGCAAGGGGACACAAGAAGTGCGCTGCAGTGCTTGGCACTTTGTTGAGTTACCAGACACAAACGCAGCCCATATGGCTTCCGTAGTAAGGAATGGCGCATAAGGGCACATTGTTGGTGTTTGGCACTCGGTTGAATTATTCAACTTGGATGGATTCCAACTGACTTCCTCACTAAGCAATGGCCCAAAAGAAGTGGTCTGCGATGTTGGGAACTTTGTGAATTTACCTGACTCGTATGGATTTCGTATAACTTCTCTGTAAAGTAATGGCGCACAAGAGGTGCATTTGCGGTGTTCGGCACTCGGTTGAGTTAATCTACTAAGACGGATTCTGAATGGCTTCTTCACTAAGTAAGGTTACACCGGAAGTGCACCACTGAGTTTGGCACTTCATTGAGTTACCCTATTCGAACGGATTCAACATGGCTTCTCTATAAAGGAATGGCTCACAGGAGGCACATTTGCGGTGTTTGGCACTCGGTTAAGTTGCTCGACTTGGACGGATTCCAAATGGCTTCTTTATTGAGCAAGGGGACAAAAGAAGTGAGTGCGCTACGGTGTTTGGCACTTCGTTTACTTACCAGGCTCATATAGTTTCTATTTGGCTTCACTATTAAGGAGTAACACACGAGAGGTGCATTTGCGGTATTTGGCACTTGGTTGAGTCGCTCGACTGGACGGATTCCAAATGGCTTCTTCACAAAGCAATGGGACAATAGAAGTGCGACGCGGTGTTTGACACTTTGTCGAGTTACCTGACTCGTAGGGAGATCATATGGCTTCTCTATTGTGGAAGGTGATAGAAAAGGTGCATTTTACGGTGTTTGGTGCACGGTTGAGTGACCTAACTCGGATGGATTCCGAATGGCTTTCTCACTATGGAAGGGGACAAAAATAGTCCGCTGTGGTGTTTGCCACCTTGTGGAGTTACCTAACTCGTTCGGATTCCACGTGACTTCTTTATTAAGGAATCGCGCACATGGGGCACATTAGTGGTGTTTAGCGCACTATTGAGTTCCTTGACTCGGTAAGATTCCAAGTTGCTTCTTCACTACGCAAGGTGACACTCGAAGTGCGCTGCGGAGTTTGGCACTTTGTTGAATTACCTGACTCCTACAGATTCCATATGGCTTCTCTATTTAGGAGGGGACACAAGAGGTGCATTTACTGTGTTTGGCTCCTGGTTGAGTCACCCGACTCGAAGGATTCCATCAGACTTCCTAACTAAGCAAGGGTTCAAAAGAAGTGCACTGCGGTGCTTAACACTTCATAGAGTTACCTAAGTCGTACAGATTCTATATGGCGTCTCCATTAAGGAATGGCTCACAAGAGGTGCATGTGCGCTGTCCGGCACTCGGTTGAGTTGGTAGACTCGGACAGATTCCAAACGGCTCCTTCACTAAGCAAGGGGACAAAAGAAGTGCGCTACGGTGTTCGACACTTCGTTGAGTTACTCAGCATGTACGAATTCTATCTGGATTCTCCAGTAAGGAACGGGACACAAGAGGTGCATTTACGGCGCTTGGCACTCGGTGAGTCAATTGGCTCAGATGATTCCAAATGGCGTATTCACTAACCAATGGTCCAAGAGGTGCGCTACGGAGTTTGGCACTTCGTTGAGTTACCTGACTTGTACGAATTCCTTATGGCTTCTCTATTATGGAAGGGGACACAATATGTGCATGAGCGGTGTTTGGCACTCGGTCAAGTCACTCGACTTGATGGATTCCAACTGAGTTCTTAACTAATCAACAGATCAAAACAAGTGCACTTTAGTGTTTGGCACTTGGTTGAGTTGCCTTACTCGGACAAATTCCAAATGGCTTCTTCACTTCACAAGGGGACAAAACAAGTGCGATGCTGTTTTGGCACTTCGTTGCATCACCTGACTCTTACGGAATCCATCTAGCTTCTCTACAAAGGAAGGGGACACAAAGGTGCATTTATGTTGTTTGGCACTCGGTTGAGTCACTCGACTCAGATGGTTTCTGAATGGCTTCTTCGCTAAGCATGGGGAGACAAGAAGTGTGCTGCGATGTTTGCAATTTCGTTCAGTTACATGGCTCGTATGGATTCCATTTGGCTTCTCTGTTATGGAATGGCTCACAAGAGGTGCATTCGCGGTGGTTGCCACTCGGTTGAGTTGCTCAACTCAGATAAAGCCCATACGGATGCTCCCACAAAGCAAGGGGCAAATGGAGCGCTGTGGTGTTTGGCACTTTGTTGAGTTACCTGACTTTGTTGAGTCTCGCGACTCGGATGGATCCTAAATGGCTTAATCACTAAGCAAGGGGGAAAAAGAAGTGCGCTGTGGTGTTTGTCACTTTGTTGAGCTACCCGACTCAGATGGAATCATGTGGCTTCTCTATTAATGGAGGGGACACTAGAGGTGCATTTACGGTGTTTGGCACTCAATTCAATCGCTCGACTCGGATGGATTCCAGCTGACTTCCTCACTAAGAAAGAAGTGCACTGCGGTGATCGACACATGAATGAGTTTCCCGACTCGTACATATTCATGTGGCTTCTCTATTAAGGAATGCTAAGAAAGAGGTGCATTTGCAGTGTTCGGCACTCGCTCGAGTTGCTAGACTCGAACAGATTCCTTATGGCTTCTTCACTAAGCAAGGAACATAAGAAGTGCGCTGCGATGTTTGGTAATTTGTTGAGTTACCTGTGTTATGCGGAATCTATACGGCTTCTTTATTAAGTAATGGCTCACAATAGGTGCATTTGCGGTGTTTGGCACTCAGGTGAGTCACTCGCCTTGGAAGGATTCCTAATATCTTCTTCACTAAGCAAGGGGACACAAGAAGTGCGCTGCAGTGCTTGGCACTTTGTTGAGTTACCAGACACAAACGCAGCCCATATGGCTTCCGTAGTAAGGAATGGCGCATAAGGGCACATTGTTGGTGTTTGGCACTCGGTTGAATTATTCAACTTGGATGGATTCCAACTGACTTCCTCACTAAGCAATGGCCCAAAAGAAGTGGTCTGCGATGTTGGGAACTTTGTGAATTTACCTGACTCGTATGGATTTCGTATAACTTCTCTGTAAAGTAATGGCGCACAAGAGGTGCATTTGCGGTGTTCGGCACTCGGTTGAGTTAATCTACTAAGACGGATTCTGAATGGCTTCTTCACTAAGTAAGGTTACACCGGAAGTGCACCACTGAGTTTGGCACTTCACTGAGTTACCCTATTCGAACGGATTCAACATGGCTTCTCTATAAAGGAATGGCTCACAGGAGGCACATTTGCGGTGTTTGGCACTCGGTTAAGTTGCTCGACTTGGACGGATTCCAAATGGCTTCTTTATTGAGCAAGGGGACAAAAGAAGTGAGTGCGCTACGGTGTTTGGCACTTCGTTTACTTACCAGGCTCATATAGTTTCTATTTGGCTTCACTATTAAGGAGTAACACACGAGAGGTGCATTTGCGGTATTTGGCACTTGGTTGAGTCGCTCGACTCGGACGGATTCCAAATGGCTTCTTCACAAAGCAATGGGACAATAGAAGTGCGACGCGGTGTTTGACACTTTGTCGAGTTACCTGACTCGTAGGGAGATCATATGGCTTCTCTATTGTGGAAGGTGATAGAAAAGGTGCATTTTACGGTGTTTGGTGCACGGTTGAGTGACCTAACTCGGATGGATTCCGAATGGCTTTCTCACTATGGAAGGGGACAAAAATAGTCCGCTGTGGTGTTTGCCACCTTGTGGAGTTACCTAACTCGTTCGGATTCCACGTGACTTCTTTATTAAGGAATCGCGCATGGGGCACATTAGTGGTGTTTAGCGCACTATTGAGTTCCTTGACTCGGTAAGATTCCAAGTTGCTTCTTCACTACGCAAGGTGACACTCGAAGTGCGCTGCGGAGTTTGGCACTTTGTTGAATTACCTGACTCCTACAGATTCCATATGGCTTCTCTATTTAGGAGGGGACACAAGAGGTGCATTTACTGTGTTTGGCTCCTGGTTGAGTCACCCGACTCGAAGGATTCCATCAGACTTCCTAACTAAGCAAGGGTTCAAAAGAAGTGCACTGCGGTGCTTAACACTTCATAGAGTTACCTAAGTCGTACAGATTCTATATGGCGTCTCCATTAAGGAATGGCTCACAAGAGGTGCATGTGCGCTGTCCGGCACTCGGTTGAGTTGGTAGACTCGGACAGATTCCAAACGGCTCCTTCACTAAGCAAGGGGACAAAAGAAGTGCGCTACGGTGTTCGACACTTCGTTGAGTTACTCAGCATGTACGAATTCTATCTGGATTCTCCAGTAAGGAACGGGACACAAGAGGTGCATTTACGGCGCTTGGCACTCGGTGAGTCAATTGGCTCAGATGATTCCAAATGGCGTATTCACTAACCAATGGTCCAAGAGGTGCGCTACGGAGTTTGGCACTTCGTTGAGTTACCTGACTTGTACGAATTCCTTATGGCTTCTCTATTATGGAAGGGGACACAATATGTGCATGAACGGTGTTTGGCACTCGGTCAAGTCACTCGACTTCGATGGATTCCAACTGAGTTCTTAACTAATCAACAGATCAAAACAAGTGCACTTTAGTGTTTGGCACTTGGTTGAGTTGCCTTACT
Organism: Dendrocalamus sinicus; assembly: GCA_036346575.1. NCBI lineage: Eukaryota > Viridiplantae > Streptophyta > Magnoliopsida > Poales > Poaceae > Dendrocalamus > Dendrocalamus sinicus. The sequence continues at coordinate 6,885,434 of CM070665.1, read as the reverse complement.
CGGACAAATTCCAAATGGCTTCTTCACTTCACAAGGGGACAAAACAAGTGCGATGCTGTTTTGGCACTTCGTTGCATCACCTGACTCTTACGGAATCCATCTAGCTTCTCTACAAAGGAAGGGGACACAAAGGTGCATTTATGTTGTTTGGCACTCGGTTGAGTCACTCGACTCAGATGGTTTCTGAATGGCTTCTTCGCTAAGCATGGGGAGACAAGAAGTGTGCTGCGATGTTTGCAATTTCGTTCAGTTACATGGCTCGTATGGATTCCATTTGGCTTCTCTGTTATGGAATGGCTCACAAGAGGTGCATTCGCGGTGGTTGCCACTCGGTTGAGTTGCTCAACTCAGATAAAGCCCATACGGATGCTCCCACAAAGCAAGGGGGCAAATGGAGCGCTGTGGTGTTTGGCACTTTGTTGAGTTACCTGACTTTGTTGAGTCTCGCGACTCGGATGGATCCTAAATGGCTTAATCACTAAGCAAGGGGGAAAAAGAAGTGCGCTGTGGTGTTTGTCACTTTGTTGAGCTACCCGACTCAGATGGAATCATGTGGCTTCTCTATTAATGGAGGGGACACTAGAGGTGCATTTACGGTGTTTGGCACTCAATTCAATCGCTCGACTCGGATGGATTCCAGCTGACTTCCTCACTAAGAAAGAAGTGCACTGCGGTGATCGACACATGAATGAGTTTCCCGACTCGTACATATTCATGTGGCTTCTCTATTAAGGAATGCTAAGAAAGAGGTGCATTTGCGGTGTTCGGCACTCGCCGAGTTGCTAGACTCGAACAGATTCCTTATGGCTTCTTCACTAAGCAAGGAACATAAGAAGTGCGCTGCGATGTTTGGTAATTTGTTGAGTTACCTGTGTTATGCGGAATCTATACGGCTTCTTTATTAAGTAATGGCTCACAATAGGTGCATTTGCGGTGTTTGGCACTCAGGTGAGTCACTCGCCTTGGAAGGATTCCTAATATCTTCTTCACTAAGCAAGGGGACACAAGAAGTGCGCTGCAGTGCTTGGCACTTTGTTGAGTTACCAGACACAAACGCAGCCCATATGGCTTCCGTAGTAAGGAATGGCGCATAAGGGCACATTGTTGGTGTTTGGCACTCGGTTGAATTATTCAACTTGGATGGATTCCAACTGACTTCCTCACTAAGCAATGGCCCAAAAGAAGTGGTCTGCGATGTTGGGAACTTTGTGAATTTACCTGACTCGTATGGATTTCGTATAACTTCTCTGTAAAGTAATGGCGCACAAGAGGTGCATTTGCGGTGTTCGCACTCGGTTGAGTTAATCTACTAAGACGGATTCTGAATGGCTTCTTCACTAAGTAAGGTTACACCGAAGTGCACCACTGAGTTTGGCACTTCATTGAGTTACCCTATTCGAACGGATTCAACATGGCTTCTCTATAAAGGAATGGCTCACAGGAGGCACATTTGCGGTGTTTGGCACTCGGTTAAGTTGCTCGACTTGGACGGATTCCAAATGGCTTCTTTATTGAGCAAGGGGACAAAAGAAGTGAGTGCGCTACGGTGTTTGGCACTTCGTTTACTTACCAGGCTCATATAGTTTCTATTTGGCTTCACTATTAAGGAGTAACACACGAGAGGTGCATTTGCGGTATTTGGCACTTGGTTGAGTCGCTCGACTCGGACGGATTCCAAATGGCTTCTTCACAAAGCAATGGGACAATAGAAGTGCGACGCGGTGTTTGACACTTTGTCGAGTTACCTGACTCGTAGGGAGATCATATGGCTTCTCTATTGTGGAAGGTGATAGAAAAGGTGCATTTTACGGTGTTTGGTGCGGTTGAGTGACCTAACTCGGATGGATTCCGAATGGCTTTCTCACTATGGAAGGGGACAAAAATAGTCCGCTGTGGTGTTTGCCACCTTGTGGAGTTACCTAACTCGTTCGGATTCCACGTGACTTCTTTATTAAGGAATCGCGCACATGGGGCACATTAGTGGTGTTTAGCGCACTATTGAGTTCCTTGACTCGGTAAGATTCCAAGTTGCTTCTTCACTACGCAAGGTGACACTCGAAGTGCGCTGCGGAGTTTGGCACTTTGTTGAATTACCTGACTCCTACAGATTCCATATGGCTTCTCTATTTAGGAGGGGACACAAGAGGTGCATTTACTGTGTTTGGCTCCTGGTTGAGTCACCCGACTCGAAGGATTCCATCAGACTTCCTAACTAAGCAAGGGTTCAAAAGAAGTGCACTGCGGTGCTTAACACTTCATAGAGTTACCTAAGTCGTACAGATTCTATATGGCGTCTCCATTAAGGAATGGCTCACAAGAGGTGCATGTGCGCTGTCCGGCACTCGGTTGAGTTGGTAGACTCGGACAGATTCCAAACGGCTCCTTCACTAAGCAAGGGGACAAAAGAAGTGCGCTACGGTGTTCGACACTTCGTTGAGTTACTCAGCATGTACGAATTCTATCTGGATTCTCCAGTAAGGAACGGGACACAAGAGGTGCATTTACGGCGCTTGGCACTCGGTGAGTCAATTGGCTCAGATGATTCCAAATGGCGTATTCACTAACCAATGGTCCAAGAGGTGCGCTACGGAGTTTGGCACCGTTGAGTTACCTGACTTGTACGAATTCCTTATGGCTTCTCTATTATGGAAGGGGACACAATATGTGCATGAACGGTGTTTGGCACTCGGTCAAGTCACTCGACTTCGATGGATTCCAACTGAGTTCTTAACTAATCAACAGATCAAAACAAGTGCACTTTAGTGTTTGGCACTTGGTTGAGTTGCCTTACTCGGACAAATTCCAAATGGCTTCTTCACTTCACAAGGGGACAAAACAAGTGCGATGCTGTTTTTGGCACTTCGTTGCATCACCTGACTCTTACGGAATCCATCTAGCTTCTCTACAAAGGAAGGGGACACAAAGGTGCATTTATGTTGTTTGGCACTCGGTTGAGTCACTCGACTCAGATGGTTTCTGAATGGCTTCTTCGCTAAGCATGGGGAGACAAGAAGTGTGCTGCGATGTTTGCAATTTCGTTCAGTTACATGGCTCGTATGGATTCCATTTGGCTTCTCTGTTATGGAATGGCTCACAAGAGGTGCATTCGCGGTGGTTGCCACTCGGTTGAGTTGCTCAACTCAGATAAAGCCCATACGGATGCTCCCACAAAGCAAGGGGCAAATGGAGCGCTGTGGTGTTTGGCACTTTGTTGAGTTACCTGACTTTGTTGAGTCTCGCGACTCGGATGGATCCTAAATGGCTTAATCACTAAGCAAGGGGGAAAAAGAAGTGCGCTGTGGTGTTTGTCACTTTGTTGAGCTACCCGACTCAGATGGAATCATGTGGCTTCTCTATTAATGGAGGGGACACTAGAGGTGCATTTACGGTGTTTGGCACTCAATTCAATCGCTCGACTGGATGGATTCCAGCTGACTTCCTCACTAAGAAAGAAGTGCACTGCGGTGATCGACACATGAATGAGTTTCCGACTGTACATATTCATGTGGCTTCTCTATTAAGGAATGCTAAGAAAGAGGTGCATTTGCAGTGTTCGCACTCGCTCGAGTTGCTAGACTCGAACAGATTCCTTATGGCTTCTTCACTAAGCAAGGGAACATAAGAAGTGCGCTGCGATGTTTGGTAATTTGTTGAGTTACCTGTGTTATGCGGAATCTATACGGCTTCTTTATTAAGTAATGGCTCACAATAGGTGCATTTGCGGTGTTTGGCACTCAGGTGAGTCACTCGCCTTGGAAGGATTCCTAATATCTTCTTCACTAAGCAAGGGGACACAAGAAGTGCGCTGCAGTGCTTGGCACTTTGTTGAGTTACCAGACACAAACGCAGCCCATATGGCTTCCGTAGTAAGGAATGGCGCATAAGGGCACATTGTTGGTGTTTGGCACTCGGTTGAATTATTCAACTTGGATGGATTCCAACTGACTTCCTCACTAAGCAATGGCCCAAAAGAAGTGGTCTGCGATGTTGGGAACTTTGTGAATTTACCTGACTCGTATGGATTTCGTATAACTTCTCTGTAAAGTAATGGCGCACAAGAGGTGCATTTGCGGTGTTCGCACTCGGTTGAGTTAATCTACTAAGACGGATTCTGAATGGCTTCTTCACTAAGTAAGGTTACACCGAAGTGCACCACTGAGTTTGGCACTTCACTGAGTTACCCTATTCGAACGGATTCAACATGGCTTCTCTATAAAGGAATGGCTCACAGGAGGCACATTTGCGGTGTTTGGCACTTTCGGTTAAGTTGCTCGACTTGGGCGGATTCCAAATGGCTTCTTTATTGAGCAAGGGGACAAAAGAAGTGAGTGCGCTACGGTGTTTGGCACTTCGTTTACTTACCAGGCTCATATAGTTTCTATTTGGCTTCACTATTAAGGAGTAACACACGAGAGGTGCATTTGCGGTATTTGGCACTTGGTTGAGTCGCTCGACTCGGACGGATTCCAAATGGCTTCTTCACAAAGCAATGGGACAATAGAAGTGCGACGCGGTGTTTGACACTTTGTCGAGTTACCTGACTCGTAGGGAGATCATATGGCTTCTCTATTGTGGAAGGTGATAGAAAAGGTGCATTTTACGGTGTTTGGTGCGGTTGAGTGACCTAACTCGGATGGATTCCGAATGGCTTTCTCACTATGGAAGGGGACAAAAATAGTCCGCTGTGGTGTTTGCCACCTTGTGGAGTTACCTAACTCGTTCGGATTCCACGTGACTTCTTTATTAAGGAATCGCGCACATGGGGCACATTAGTGGTGTTTAGCGCACTATTGAGTTCCTTGACTCGGTAAGATTCCAAGTTGCTTCTTCACTACGCAAGGTGACACTCGAAGTGCGCTGCGAGTTTGGCACTTTGTTGAATTACCTGACTCCTACAGATTCCATATGGCTTCTCTATTTAGGAGGGGACACAAGAGGTGCATTTACTGTGTTTGGCTCCTGGTTGAGTCACCCGACTCGAAGGATTCCATCAGACTTCCTAACTAAGCAAGGGTTCAAAAGAAGTGCACTGCGGTGCTTAACACTTCATAGAGTTACCTAAGTCGTACAGATTCTATATGGCGTCTCCATTAAGGAATGGCTCACAAGAGGTGCATGTGCGCTGTCCGGCACTCGGTTGAGTTGGTAGACTCGGACAGATTCCAAACGGCTCCTTCACTAAGCAAGGGGACAAAAGAAGTGCGCTACGGTGTTCGACACTTCGTTGAGTTACTCAGCATGTACGAATTCTATCTGGATTCTCCAGTAAGGAACGGGACACAAGAGGTGCATTTACGGCGCTTGGCACTCGGTGAGTCAATTGGCTCAGATGATTCCAAATGGCGTATTCACTAACCAATGGTCCAAGAGGTGCGCTACGGAGTTTGGCACTTCGTTGAGTTACCTGACTTGTACGAATTCCTTATGGCTTCTCTATTATGGAAGGGGACACAATATGTGCATGAACGGTGTTTGGCACTCGGTCAAGTCACTCGACTTCGATGGATTCCAACTGAGTTCTTAACTAATCAACAGATCAAAACAAGTGCACTTTAGTGTTTGGCACTTGGTTGAGTTGCCTTACTCGGACAAATTCCAAATGGCTTCTTCACTTCACAAGGGGACAAAACAAGTGCGATGCTGTTTTTGGCACTTCGTTGCATCACCTGACTCTTACGGAATCCATCTAGCTTCTCTACAAAGGAAGGGGACACAAAGGTGCATTTATGTTGTTTGGCACTCGGTTGAGTCACTCGACTCAGATGGTTTCTGAATGGCTTCTTCGCTAAGCATGGGGAGACAAGAAGTGTGCTGCGATGTTTGCAATTTCGTTCAGTTACCTGGCTCGTATGGATTCCATTTGGCTTCTCTGTTATGGAATGGCTCACAAGAGGTGCATTCGCGGTGGTTGCCACTCGGTTGAGTTGCTCAACTCAGATAAAGCCCATACGGATGCTCCCACAAAGCAAGGGGGCAAATGGAGCGCTGTGGTGTTTGGCACTTTGTTGAGTTACCTGACTTTGTTGAGTCTCGCGACTCGGATGGATCCTAAATGGCTTAATCACTAAGCAAGGGGAAAAGAAGTGCGCTGTGGTGTTTGTCACTTTGTTGAGCTACCCGACTCAGATGGAATCATGTGGCTTCTCTATTAATGGAGGGGACACTAGAGGTGCATTTACGGTGTTTGGCACTCAATTCAATCGCTCGACTCGGATGGATTCCAGCTGACTTCCTCACTAAGAAAGAAGTGCACTGCGGTGATCGACACATGAATGAGTTTCCGACTGTACATATTCATGTGGCTTCTCTATTAAGGAATGCTAAGAAAGAGGTGCATTTGCAGTGTTCGGCACTCGCTCGAGTTGCTAGACTCGAACAGATTCCTTATGGCTTCTTCACTAAGCAAGGGAACATAAGAAGTGCGCTGCGATGTTTGGTAATTTGTTGAGTTACCTGTGTTATGCGGAATCTATACGGCTTCTTTATTAAGTAATGGCTCACAATAGGTGCATTTGCGGTGTTTGGCACTCAGGTGAGTCACTCGCCTTGGAAGGATTCCTAATATCTTCTTCACTAAGCAAGGGGACACAAGAAGTGCGCTGCAGTGCTTGGCACTTTGTTGAGTTACCAGACACAAACGCAGCCCATATGGCTTCCGTAGTAAGGAATGGCGCATAAGGGCACATTGTTGGTGTTTGGCACTCGGTTGAATTATTCAACTTGGATGGATTCCAACTGACTTCCTCACTAAGCAATGGCCCAAAAGAAGTGGTCTGCGATGTTGGGAACTTTGTGAATTTACCTGACTCGTATGGATTTCTATAACTTCTCTGTAAAGTAATGGCGCACAAGAGGTGCATTTGCGGTGTTCGCACTCGGTTGAGTTAATCTACTAAGACGGATTCTGAATGGCTTCTTCACTAAGTAAGGTTACACCGAAGTGCACCACTGAGTTTGGCACTTCACTGAGTTACCCTATTTGAACGGATTCAACATGGCTTCTCTATAAAGGAATGGCTCACAGGAGGCACATTTGCGGTGTTTGGCACTCGGTTAAGTTGCTCGACTTGGACGGATTCCAAATGGCTTCTTTATTGAGCAAGGGGACAAAAGAAGTGAGTGCGCTACGGTGTTTGGCACTTCGTTTACTTACCAGGCTCATATAGTTTCTATTTGGCTTCACTATTAAGGAGTAACACACGAGAGGTGCATTTGCGGTATTTGGCACTTGGTTGAGTCGCTCGACTCGGACGGATTCAAATGGCTTCTTCACAAAGCAATGGGACAATAGAAGTGCGACGCGGTGTTTGACACTTTGTCGAGTTACCTGACTCGTAGGGAGATCATATGGCTTCTCTATTGTGGAAGGTGATAGAAAAGGTGCATTTTACGGTGTTTGGTGCGGTTGAGTGACCTAACTCGGATGGATTCCGAATGGCTTTCTCACTATGGAAGGGGACAAAAATAGTCCGCTGTGGTGTTTGCCACCTTGTGGAGTTACCTAACTCGTTCGGATTCCACGTGACTTCTTTATTAAGGAATCGCGCACATGGGGCACATTAGTGGTGTTTAGCGCACTATTGAGTTCCTTGACTCGGTAAGATTCCAAGTTGCTTCTTCACTACGCAAGGTGACACTCGAAGTGCGCTGCGGAGTTTGGCACTTTGTTGAATTACCTGACTCCTACAGATTCCATATGGCTTCTCTATTTAGGAGGGGACACAAGAGGTGCATTTACTGTGTTTGGCTCCTGGTTGAGTCACCCGACTCGAAGGATTCCATCAGACTTCCTAACTAAGCAAGGGTTCAAAAGAAGTGCACTGCGGTGCTTAACACTTCATAGAGTTACCTAAGTCGTACAGATTCTATATGGCGTCTCCATTAAGGAATGGCTCACAAGAGGTGCATGTGCGCTGTCCGGCACTCGGTTGAGTTGGTAGACTCGGACAGATTCCAAACGGCTCCTTCACTAAGCAAGGGGACAAAAGAAGTGCGCTACGGTGTTCGACACTTCGTTGAGTTACTCAGCATGTACGAATTCTATCTGGATTCTCCAGTAAGGAACGGGACACAAGAGGTGCATTTACGGCGCTTGGCACTCGGTGAGTCAATTGGCTCAGATGATCCCAAATGGCGTATTCACTAACCAATGGTCCAAGAGGTGCGCTACGGAGTTTGGCACCGTTGAGTTACCTGACTTGTACGAATTCCTTATGGCTTCTCTATTATGGAAGGGGACACAATATGTGCATGAGCGGTGTTTGGCACTCGGTCAAGTCACTCGACTTGATGGATTCCAACTGAGTTCTTAACTAATCAACAGATCAAAACAAGTGCACTTTAGTGTTTGGCACTTGGTTGAGTTGCCTTACTCGGACAAATTCCAAATGGCTTCTTCACTTCACAAGGGGACAAAACAAGTGCGATGCTGTTTTGGCACTTCGTTGCATCACCTGACTCTTACGGAATCCATCTAGCTTCTCTACAAAGGAAGGGGACACAAAGGTGCATTTATGTTGTTTGGCACTCGGTTGAGTCACTCGACTCAGATGGTTTCTGAATGGCTTCTTCGCTAAGCATGGGGAGACAAGAAGTGTGCTGCGATGTTTGCAATTTCGTTCAGTTACCTGGCTCGTATGGATTCCATTTGGCTTCTCTGTTATGGAATGGCTCACAAGAGGTGCATTCGCGGTGGTTGCCACTCGGTTGAGTTGCTCAACTCAGATAAAGCCCATACGGATGCTCCCACAAAGCAAGGGGGCAAATGGAGCGCTGTGGTGTTTGGCACTTTGTTGAGTTACCTGACTTTGTTGAGTCTCGCGACTCGGATGGATCCTAAATGGCTTAATCACTAAGCAAGGGGGAAAAAGAAGTGCGCTGTGGTGTTTGTCACTTTGTTGAGCTACCCGACTCAGATGGAATCATGTGGCTTCTCTATTAATGGAGGGGACACTAGAGGTGCATTTACGGTGTTTGGCACTCAATTCAATCGCTCGACTCGGATGGATTCCAGCTGACTTCCTCACTAAGAAAGAAGTGCACTGCGGTGATCGACACATGAATGAGTTTCCCGACTCGTACATATTCATGTGGCTTCTCTATTAAGGAATGCTAAGAAAGAGGTGCATTTGCAGTGTTCGGCACTCGCTCGAGTTGCTAGACTCGAACAGATTCCTTATGGCTTCTTCACTAAGCAAGGGAACATAAGAAGTGCGCTGCGATGTTTGGTAATTTGTTGAGTTACCTGTGTTATGCGGAATCTATACGGCTTCTTTATTAAGTAATGGCTCACAATAGGTGCATTTGCGGTGTTTGGCACTCAGGTGAGTCACTCGCCTTGGAAGGATTCCTAATATCTTCTTCACTAAGCAAGGGGACACAAGAAGTGCGCTGCAGTGCTTGGCACTTTGTTGAGTTACCAGACACAAACGCAGCCCATATGGCTTCCGTAGTAAGGAATGGCGCATAAGGGCACATTGTTGGTGTTTGGCACTCGGTTGAATTATTCAACTTGGATGGATTCCAACTGACTTCCTCACTAAGCAATGGCCCAAAAGAAGTGGTCTGCGATGTTGGGAACTTTGTGAATTTACCTGACTCGTATGGATTTCGTATAACTTCTCTGTAAAGTAATGGCGCACAAGAGGTGCATTTGCGGTGTTCGGCACTCGGTTGAGTTAATCTACTAAGACGGATTCTGAATGGCTTCTTCACTAAGTAAGGTTACACCGAAGTGCACCACTGAGTTTGGCACTTCACTGAGTTACCCTATTCGAACGGATTCAACATGGCTTCTCTATAAAGGAATGGCTCACAGGAGGCACATTTGCGGTGTTTGGCACTCGGTTAAGTTGCTCGACTTGGACGGATTCCAAATGGCTTCTTTATTGAGCAAGGGGACAAAAGAAGTGAGTGCGCTACGGTGTTTGGCACTTCGTTTACTTACCAGGCTCATATAGTTTCTATTTGGCTTCACTATTAAGGAGTAACACACGAGAGGTGCATTTGCGGTATTTGGCACTTGGTTGAGTCGCTCGACTGGACGGATTCCAAATGGCTTCTTCACAAAGCAATGGGACAATAGAAGTGCGACGCGTGTTTGACACTTTGTCGAGTTACCTGACTCGTAGGGAGATCATATGGCTTCTCTATTGTGGAAGGTGATAGAAAAGGTGCATTTTACGGTGTTTGGTGCACGGTTGAGTGACCTAACTCGGATGGATTCCGAATGGCTTTCTCACTATGGAAGGGGACAAAAATAGTCCGCTGTGGTGTTTGCCACCTTGTGGAGTTACCTAACTCGTTCGGATTCCACGTGACTTCTTTATTAAGGAATCGCGCACATGGGGCACATTAGTGGTGTTTAGCGCACTATTGAGTTCCTTGACTCGGTAAGATTCCAAGTTGCTTCTTCACTCGCAAGGTGACACTCGAAGTGCGCTGCGGAGTTTGGCACTTTGTTGAATTACCTGACTCCTACAGATTCCATATGGCTTCTCTATTTAGGAGGACACAAGAGGTGCATTTACTGTGTTTGGCTCCTGGTTGAGTCACCCGACTCAAGGATTCCATCAGACTTCCTAACTAAGCAAGGGTTCAAAAGAAGTGCACTGCGGTGCTTAACACTTCATAGAGTTACCTAAGTCGTACAGATTCTATATGGCGTCTCCATTAAGGAATGGCTCACAAGAGGTGCATGTGCGCTGTCCGGCACTCGGTTGAGTTGGTAGACTCGGACAGATTCCAAACGGCTCCTTCACTAAGCAAGGGGACAAAAGAAGTGCGCTACGGTGTTCGACACTTCGTTGAGTTACTCAGCATGTACGAATTCTATCTGGATTCTCCAGTAAGGAACGGGACACAAGAGGTGCATTTACGGCGCTTGGCACTCGGTGAGTCAATTGGCTCAGATGATCCCAAATGGCGTATTCACTAACCAATGGTCCAAGAGGTGCGCTACGGAGTTTGGCACTTCGTTGAGTTACCTGACTTGTACGAATTCCTTATGGCTTCTCTATTATGGAAGGGGACACAATATGTGCATGAACGGTGTTTGGCACTCGGTCAAGTCACTCGACTTCGATGGATTCCAACTGAGTTCTTAACTAATCAACAGATCAAAACAAGTGCACTTTAGTGTTTGGCACTTGGTTGAGTTGCCTTACTCGGACAAATTCCAAATGGCTTCTTCACTTCACAAGGGGACAAAACAAGTGCGATGCTGTTTTGGCACTCGTTGCATCACCTGACTCTTACGGAATCCATCTAGCTTCTCTACAAAGGAAGGGGACACAAAGGTGCATTTATGTTGTTTGGCACTCGGTTGAGTCACTCGACTCAGATGGTTTCTGAATGGCTTCTTCGCTAAGCATGGGGAGACAAGAAGTGTGCTGCGATGTTTGCAATTTCGTTCAGTTACCTGGCTCGTATGGATTCCATTTGGCTTCTCTGTTATGGAATGGCTCACAAGAGGTGCATTCGCGGTGGTTGCCACTCGGTTGAGTTGCTCAACTCAGATAAAGCCCATACGGATGCTCCCACAAAGCAAGGGGGCAAATGGAGCGCTGTGGTGTTTGGCACTTTGTTGAGTTACCTGACTTTGTTGAGTCTCGCGACTGGATGGATCCTAAATGGCTTAATCACTAAGCAAGGGGGAAAAAGAAGTGCGCTGTGGTGTTTGTCACTTTGTTGAGCTACCCGACTCAGATGGAATCATGTGGCTTCTCTATTAATGGAGGGGACACTAGAGGTGCATTTACGGTGTTTGGCACTCAATTCAATCGCTCGACTCGGATGGATTCCAGCTGACTTCCTCACTAAGAAAGAAGTGCACTGCGGTGATCGACACATGAATGAGTTTCCGACTGCACATATTCATGTGGCTTCTCTATTAAGGAATGCTAAGAAAGAGGTGCATTTGCAGTGTTCGCACTCGCCGAGTTGCTAGACTCGAACAGATTCCTTATGGCTTCTTCACTAAGCAAGGAACATAAGAAGTGCGCTGCGATGTTTGGTAATTTGTTGAGTTACCTGTGTTATGCGGAATCTATACGGCTTCTTTATTAAGTAATGGCTCACAATAGGTGCATTTGCGTGTTTGGCACTCAGGTGAGTCACTCGCCTTGGAAGGATTCCTAATATCTTCTTCACTAAGCAAGGGGACACAAGAAGTGCACTGCAGTGCTTGGCACTTTGTTGAGTTACCAGACACAAACGCAGCCCATATGGCTTCCGTAGTAAGGAATGGCGCATAAGGGCACATTGTTGGTGTTTGGCACTCGGTTGAATTATTCAACTTGGATGGATTCCAACTGACTTCCTCACTAAGCAATGGCCCAAAAGAAGTGGTCTGCGATGTTGGGAACTTTGTGAATTTACCTGACTCGTATGGATTTCGTATAACTTCTCTGTAAAGTAATGGCGCACAAGAGGTGCATTTGCGGTGTTCGGCACTCGGTTGAGTTAATCTACTAAGACGGATTCTGAATGGCTTCTTCACTAAGTAAGGTTACACCGAAGTGCACCACTGAGTTTGGCACTTCACTGAGTTACCCTATTCGAACGGATTCAACATGGCTTCTCTATAAAGGAATGGCTCACAGGAGGCACATTTGCGGTGTTTGGCACTCGGTTAAGTTGCTCGACTTGGACGGATTCCAAATGGCTTCTTTATTGAGCAAGGGGACAAAAGAAGTGAGTGCGCTACGGTGTTTGGCACTTCGTTTACTTACCAGGCTCATATAGTTTCTATTTGGCTTCACTATTAAGGAGTAACACACGAGAGGTGCATTTGCGGTATTTGGCACTTGGTTGAGTCGCTCGACTCGGACGGATTCCAAATGGCTTCTTCACAAAGCAATGGGACAATAGAAGTGCGACGCGGTGTTTGACACTTTGTCGAGTTACCTGACTCGTAGGGAGATCATATGGCTTCTCTATTGTGGAAGGTGATAGAAAAGGTGCATTTTACGGTGTTTGGTGCGGTTGAGTGACCTAACTCGGATGGATTCCGAATGGCTTTCTCACTATGGAAGGGGACAAAAATAGTCCGCTGTGGTGTTTGCCACCTTGTGGAGTTACCTAACTCGTTCGGATTCCACGTGACTTCTTTATTAAGGAATCGCGCACATGGGGCACATTAGTGGTGTTTAGCGCACTATTGAGTTCCTTGACTCGGTAAGATTCCAAGTTGCTTCTTCACTACGCAAGGTGACACTCGAAGTGCGCTGCGAGTTTGGCACTTTGTTGAATTACCTGACTCCTACAGATTCCATATGGCTTCTCTATTTAGGAGGGCACACAAGAGGTGCATTTACTGTGTTTGGCTCCTGGTTGAGTCACCCGACTCAAGGATTCCATCAGACTTCCTAACTAAGCAAGGGTTCAAAAGAAGTGCACTGCGGTGCTTAACACTTCATAGAGTTACCTAAGTCGTACAGATTCTATATGGCGTCTCCATTAAGGAATGGCTCACAAGAGGTGCATGTGCGCTGTCCGGCACTCGGTTGAGTTGGTAGACTCGGACAGATTCCAAACGGCTCCTTCACTAAGCAAGGGGACAAAAGAAGTGCGCTACGGTGTTCGACACTTCGTTGAGTTACTCAGCATGTACGAATTCTATCTGGATTCTCCAGTAAGGAACGGGACACAAGAGGTGCATTTACGGCGCTTGGCACTCGGTGAGTCAATTGGCTCAGATGATTCCAAATGGCGTATTCACTAACCAATGGTCCAAGAGGTGCGCTACGGAGTTTGGCACTTCGTTGAGTTACCTGACTTGTACGAATTCCTTATGGCTTCTCTATTATGGAAGGGGACACAATATGTGCATGAACGGTGTTTGGCACTCGGTCAAGTCACTCGACTTCGATGGATTCCAACTGAGTTCTTAACTAATCAACAGATCAAAACAAGTGCACTTTAGTGTTTGGCACTTGGTTGAGTTGCCTTACTCGGACAAATTCCAAATGGCTTCTTCACTTCACAAGGGGACAAAACAAGTGCGATGCTGTTTTTGGCACTTCGTTGCATCACCTGACTCTTACGGAATCCATCTAGCTTCTCTACAAAGGAAGGGGACACAAAGGTGCATTTATGTTGTTTGGCACTCGGTTGAGTCACTCGACTCAGATGGTTTCTGAATGGCTTCTTCGCTAAGCATGGGGAGACAAGAAGTGTGCTGCGATGTTTGCAATTTCGTTCAGTTACCTGGCTCGTATGGATTCCATTTGGCTTCTCTGTTATGGAATGGCTCACAAGAGGTGCATTCGCGGTGGTTGCCACTCGGTTGAGTTGCTCAACTCAGATAAAGCCCATACGGATGCTCCCACAAAGCAAGGGGGCAAATGGAGCGCTGTGGTGTTTGGCACTTTGTTGAGTTACCTGACTTTGTTGAGTCTCGCGACTCGGATGGATCCTAAATGGCTTAATCACTAAGCAAGGGGGAAAAAGAAGTGCGCTGTGGTGTTTGTCACTTTGTTGAGCTACCCGACTCAGATGGAATCATGTGGCTTCTCTATTAATGGAGGGGACACTAGAGGTGCATTTACGGTGTTTGGCACTCAATTCAATCGCTCGACTCGGATGGATTCCAGCTGACTTCCTCACTAAGAAAGAAGTGCACTGCGGTGATCGACACATGAATGAGTTTCCCGACTCGTACATATTCATGTGGCTTCTCTATTAAGGAATGCTAAGAAAGAGGTGCATTTGCAGTGTTCGCACTCGCTCGAGTTGCTAGACTCGAACAGATTCCTTATGGCTTCTTCACTAAGCAAGGGAACATAAGAAGTGCGCTGCGATGTTTGGTAATTTGTTGAGTTACCTGTGTTATGCGGAATCTATACGGCTTCTTTATTAAGTAATGGCTCACAATAGGTGCATTTGCGGTGTTTGGCACTCAGGTGAGTCACTCGCCTTGGAAGGATTCCTAATATCTTCTTCACTAAGCAAGGGGACACAAGAAGTGCGCTGCAGTGCTTGGCACTTTGTTGAGTTACCAGACACAAACGCAGCCCATATGGCTTCCGTAGTAAGGAATGGCGCATAAGGGCACATTGTTGGTGTTTGGCACTCGGTTGAATTATTCAACTTGGATGGATTCCAACTGACTTCCTCACTAAGCAATGGCCCAAAAGAAGTGGTCTGCGATGTTGGGAACTTTGTGAATTTACCTGACTCGTATGGATTTCGTATAACTTCTCTGTAAAGTAATGGCGCACAAGAGGTGCATTTGCGGTGTTCGGCACTCGGTTGAGTTAATCTACTAAGACGGATTCTGAATGGCTTCTTCACTAAGTAAGGTTACACCGAAGTGCACCACTGAGTTTGGCACTTCATTGAGTTACCCTATTCGAACGGATTCAACATGGCTTCTCTATAAAGGAATGGCTCACAGGAGGCACATTTGCGGTGTTTGGCACTCGGTTAAGTTGCTCGACTTGGACGGATTCCAAATGGCTTCTTTATTGAGCAAGGGGACAAAAGAAGTGAGTGCGCTACGGTGTTTGGCACTTCGTTTACTTACCAGGCTCATATAGTTTCTATTTGGCTTCACTATTAAGGAGTAACACACGAGAGGTGCATTTGCGGTATTTGGCACTTGGTTGAGTCGCTCGACTCGGACGGATTCCAAATGGCTTCTTCACAAAGCAATGGGACAATAGAAGTGCGACGCGGTGTTTGACACTTTGTCGAGTTACCTGACTCGTAGGGAGATCATATGGCTTCTCTATTGTGGAAGGTGATAGAAAAGGTGCATTTTACGGTGTTTGGTGCACGGTTGAGTGACCTAACTCGGATGGATTCCGAATGGCTTTCTCACTATGGAAGGGGACAAAATAGTCCGCTGTGGTGTTTGCCACCTTGTGGAGTTACCTAACTCGTTCGGATTCCACGTGACTTCTTTATTAAGGAATCGCGCACATGGGGCACATTAGTGGTGTTTAGCGCACTATTGAGTTCCTTGACTCGGTAAGATTCCAAGTTGCTTCTTCACTACGCAAGGTGACACTCGAAGCGCGCTGCGAGTTTGGCACTTTGTTGAATTACCTGACTCCTACAGATTCCATATGGCTTCTCTATTTAGGAGGGCACACAAGAGGTGCATTTACTGTGTTTGGCTCCTGGTTGAGTCACCCGACTCGAAGGATTCCATCAGACTTCCTAACTAAGCAAGGGTTCAAAAGAAGTGCACTGCGGTGCTTAACACTTCATAGAGTTACCTAAGTCGTACAGATTCTATATGGCGTCTCCATTGAGGAATGGCTCACAAGAGGTGCATGTGCGCTGTCCGGCACTCGGTTGAGTTGGTAGACTCGGACAGATTCCAAACGGCTCCTTCACTAAGCAAGGGGACAAAAGAAGTGCGCTACGGTGTTCGACACTTCGTTGAGTTACTCAGCATGTACGAATTCTATCTGGATTCTCCAGTAAGGAACGGACACAAGAGGTGCATTTACGGCGCTTGGCACTCGGTGAGTCAATTGGCTCAGATGATTCCAAATGGCGTATTCACTAACCAATGGTCCAAGAGGTGCGCTACGGAGTTTGGCACTTCGTTGAGTTACCTGACTTGTACGAATTCCTTATGGCTTCTCTATTATGGAAGGGGACACAATATGTGCATGAACGGTGTTTGGCACTCGGTCAAGTCACTCGACTTCGATGGATTCCAACTGAGTTCTTAACTAATCAACAGATCAAAACAAGTGCACTTTAGTGTTTGGCACTTGGTTGAGTTGCCTTACTCGGACAAATTCCAAATGGCTTCTTCACTTCACAAGGGGACAAAACAAGTGCGATGCTGTTTTTGGCACTTCGTTGCATCACCTGACTCTTACGGAATCCATCTAGCTTCTCTACAAAGGAAGGGGACACAAAGGTGCATTTATGTTGTTTGGCACTCGGTTGAGTCACTCGACTCAGATGGTTTCTGAATGGCTTCTTCGCTAAGCATGGGGAGACAAGAAGTGTGCTGCGATGTTTGCAATTTCGTTCAGTTACCTGGCTCGTATGGATTCCATTTGGCTTCTCTGTTATGGAATGGCTCACAAGAGGTGCATTCGCGGTGGTTGCCACTCGGTTGAGTTGCTCAACTCAGATAAAGCCCATACGGATGCTCCCACAAAGCAAGGGGCAAATGGAGCGCTGTGGTGTTTGGCACTTTGTTGAGTTACCTGACTTTGTTGAGTCTCGCGACTGGATGGATCCTAAATGGCTTAATCACTAAGCAAGGGGAAAAGAAGTGCGCTGTGGTGTTTGTCACTTTGTTGAGCTACCCGACTCAGATGGAATCATGTGGCTTCTCTATTAATGGAGGGGACACTAGAGGTGCATTTACGGTGTTTGGCACTCAATTCAATCGCTCGACTGGATGGATTCCAGCTGACTTCCTCACTAAGAAAGAAGTGCACTGCGGTGATCGACACATGAATGAGTTTCCCGACTGCATATATTCATGTGGCTTCTCTATTAAGGAATGCTAAGAAAGAGGTGCATTTGCAGTGTTCGCACTCGCCGAGTTGCTAGACTCGAACAGATTCCTTATGGCTTCTTCACTAAGCAAGGAACATAAGAAGTGCGCTGCGATGTTTGGTAATTTGTTGAGTTACCTGTGTTATGCGGAATCTATACGGCTTCTTTATTAAGTAATGGCTCACAATAGGTGCATTTGCGGTGTTTGGCACTCAGGTGAGTCACTCGCCTTGGAAGGATTCCTAATATCTTCTTCACTAAGCAAGGGGACACAAGAAGTGCGCTGCAGTGCTTGGCACTTTGTTGAGTTACCAGACACAAACGCAGCCCATATGGCTTCCGTAGTAAGGAATGGCGCATAAGGGCACATTGTTGGTGTTTGGCACTCGGTTGAATTATTCAACTTGGATGGATTCCAACTGACTTCCTCACTAAGCAATGGCCCAAAAGAAGTGGTCTGCGATGTTGGGAACTTTGTGAATTTACCTGACTCGTATGGATTTCGTATAACTTCTCTGTAAAGTAATGGCGCACAAGAGGTGCATTTGCGGTGTTCGGCACTCGGTTGAGTTAATCTACTAAGACGGATTCTGAATGGCTTCTTCACTAAGTAAGGTTACACCGAAGTGCACCACTGAGTTTGGCACTTCATTGAGTTACCCTATTCGAACGGATTCAACATGGCTTCTCTATAAAGGAATGGCTCACAGGAGGCACATTTGCGTGTTTGGCACTCGGTTAAGTTGCTCGACTTGGACGGATTCCAAATGGCTTCTTTATTGAGCAAGGGGACAAAAGAAGTGAGTGCGCTACGGTGTTTGGCACTTCGTTTACTTACCAGGCTCATATAGTTTCTATTTGGCTTCACTATTAAGGAGTAACACACGAGAGGTGCATTTGCGGTATTTGGCACTTGGTTGAGTCGCTCGACTCGGACGGATTCCAAATGGCTTCTTCACAAAGCAATGGGACAATAGAAGTGCGACGCGGTGTTTGACACTTTGTCGAGTTACCTGACTCGTAGGGAGATCATATGGCTTCTCTATTGTGGAAGGTGATAGAAAAGGTGCATTTTACGGTGTTTGGTGCACGGTTGAGTGACCTAACTCGGATGGATTCCGAATGGCTTTCTCACTATGGAAGGGGACAAAAATAGTCCGCTGTGGTGTTTGCCACCTTGTGGAGTTACCTAACTCGTTCGGATTCCACGTGACTTCTTTATTAAGGAATCGCGCACATGGGGCACATTAGTGGTGTTTAGCGCACTATTGAGTTCCTTGACTCGGTAAGATTCCATGTTGCTTCTTCACTACGCAAGGTG